>JAXGGA010005569.1:0-77129 GCA_038373865.1 Uloborus plumipes
TTTAATTGTTCTTGATTAGTAGCCAGAGTCGCCATATCATTCTTGATTTCTTCTTGACTTGAAGTTATGCTAGCGGTTAAATCATTTTTTAATTGTTCTTGATTCGCAGTCATGTCACTTTTAACAGCGTTGATCGCATCAAGGAGTTTTGTTAGTTGTTCCTCCATTGCTCGAGTAATCACCATAAAATTCTGAAGTCAAAAAGTCCTCAGGAAGAAAAGTCCAAGTTCACAGAAAGTTCCAAGAAAGTCCTTGAAGATGCCCCACGTTGGGCGCCAAAATTGTAACGAGTCCGTAGCACCTTCAACTTTCTTCAAATGAGCATTCCAATCTTGAGGAAGTAACTATAAATTTATTTACAAGTATTTACACTATTTACAATATGAGCAGGAAACAATTGCTAAACATCCAGCAATTAGGTAGCAAAACAGTACACTGTACTCTCAACAGTAACTCAGCACCACGTATCAAACGTGAACAGTAATTAAGCAATTACAAAAGCAAAAACAACATTCGCCCAAAGCGAATAAAAACGAGCCTCTCAATAATCCAATCTGAGAAAAACTGACTGACTTGTGTTCAAGGCCAGCTATTTATACACGGAAAGAATTCCCGACAACTTTCTAGTAATATCTGGAATATTCCAAATCATTCATAACTTTAAACAATTCATTCAAGAAAACGCTAGAAATAAAAAGAAAAACACCACTCCGAGCGAAAATTTCTTCACGCTTATTAAAGTTAGGGCAAGTGTAAAAACTACAAAGTGTTACGGGGCCGGTATACAAGTGATAAAAGTGATATCTTCAGATATTTTTGCAACATGACGTCAGATAAAACCAAAACTAATGAAAATGATGCAAGGCAGGAAAAACAACAACTATTTACAAGATTTGTAACAATATATTAGTAAAGATATATAGCCAAGGCAGCTCGCCTTTAAAGTAGCGAGGAAAGTTTCAGCAAACTACTCGCCGCCAAGGCGACTCGCCTTTAAAGTAGTAATGAAAGTTAAAACAAATTACTCGCCGCCAAGGCAGGAAAGTTTTAACGAAACCGGTTTCAAAAAACTACTCCCCGCTAAAGCGGCTCGCTAAAAGACTTTCCCGCATCAAAAAGTCAATCGCATTATCTGCACATGCTTCCTTAGGAATAAAAACAATGTCAAGTAGCACATATTTAACACTCTCCCTAATAAACAAATACAATTCCCTACCAAAAACAAATATTTCCAAACCGCTCTCTTCCTGTAACATTAATTGCAAAATTCCGAACAAAAAAGTTGTTTTAATATTTAGATCGCAGCCAAAAAAAATCCCTGCTAAAAACATGAATTACAATTTAATTTGAAGCACATTTTCAAAATGGTACCAGAAAAAAAAAAGAAATAAGTCATTAAGTATAGGCAGGAATTCAAGTGAAACACGGACGATCGCATTATTTGCCTTGTTGAAACGCCGTGAAATGAAATGCTTTTAAGAAACGAAATGAAGAAAAGGACACCAACAATGAATTTAAAAGATGTCGCCATAGCAACGCAATAAAACGTTAATAGTTTGATCAGGAAAGAGGTTTTCGAATTCAAAGTTCAAACGCTTGTAACTTTTTTTCTAGTGGGGATAAAAGCTTAGTTCTTCGACTGTAAGTCGAATCAATTCTGGGGTTAAAAATATCGCTCTATCCAATGGCGTCAAAATCAAAACTGTGGAACAATTAGTTTATTTTTTATTGATGGTTTTAATGAACCAAGTATTGCAAGAAATCGGGTGAAGCCTTGCAAAAGGCAAGATTAAAAATGAATAACTCGTGCTGTGTTTAAGTTAGAGAATTGGAACAAACTGCATAGGACGGACAAAATTTTTCTGCTTCCAACGATATGTAACATTAATATGTGCAAGTAATTTTTAACCCCAGTATTCGGCGATTTATGTGAAAATTGCCTTGAATTCGAATAAAAAACCAATCGCTTACCGAATCTTTTCAAACTATAGCCTAAAGTCTTTCTGGATAAATGGACTATTCAACACAAAAAGAATTTTTCAAATCGAACCAGTAGTTCCTGAGATTAGCGCGTTCAAACAAACAAACAAACAAACAAACTCTACAGCTTTATATATTAGTAAAGATATATAGCCAAGGCAGCTCGCCTTTAAAGTAGCGAGGAAAGTTTCAGCAAACTACTCGCCGCCAAGGCGACTCGCCTTTAAAGTAGTAATGAAAGTTAAAACAAATTACTCGCCGCCAAGGCAGGAAAGTTTTAACGAAACCGGTTTCAAAAAACTACTCCCCGCTAAAGCGGCTCGCTAAAAGACTTTCCCGCATCAAAAAGTCAATCGCATTATCTGCACATGCTTCCTTAGGAATAAAAACAATGTCAAGTAGCACATATTTAACACTCTCCCTAATAAACAAATACAATACCCTACCAAAAACAAATATTTCCAAACCGCTCTCTTCCTGTAACATTAATTGCAAAATTCCGAACAAAAAAGTTGTTTTAATATTTAGATCGCAGCCAAAAAAAATCCCTGCTAAAAACATGAATTACAATTTAATTTGAAGCACATTTTCAAAATGGTACCAGAAAAAAAAAGAAATAAGTCATTAAGTAGGCAGGAATTCAAGTGAAACACGGACGATCGCATTATTTGCCTTGTTGAAACGCCGTGAAATGAAATGCTTTTAAGAAACGAAATGAAGAAAAGGACACCAACAATGAATTTAAAAGATGTCGCCATAGCAACGCAATAAAACGTTAATAGTTTGATCAGGAAAGAGGTTTTCGAATTCATAGTTCAAACGCTTGTAACTTTTTTTCTAGTGGAGATAAAAGCTTAGTTCTTCGACTGTAAGTCGAATCAATTCTGGGGTTAAAAATATCGCTCTATCCAATGGCGTCAAAATCAAAACTGTGGAACAATTAGTTTATTTTTTATTGATGGTTTTAATGAACCAAGTATTGCAAGAAATCGGGTGAAGCCTTGCAAAAGGCAAGATTAAAAATTGAATAACTCGTGCTGTGTTTAAGTTAGAGAATCGGAACAAACTGCATAGGACGGACAAAATTTTTCTGCTTCCAACGATATGTAACATTAATATGTGCAAGTAATTTTTAACCCCAGTATTCGGCGATTTATGTGAAAATTGCCTTGAATTAGAATAAAAAACGAACCGCTTATCGAATCTTTTCAAACTATAGCCTAAAGTCTTCCTAAATAAATGGACTATTCAACACAAAAAGAATTTTTCAAATCGAACCAGTAGTTCCTGAGATTAGCGCGTTCAAACAAACAAACAAACAAACAAACTCTACAGCTTTATATATTAGTAAAGATATATAGCCAAGGCAGCTCGCCTTTAAAGTAGCGAGGAAAGTTTCAGCAAACTACTCGCCGCCAAGGCGACTCGCCTTTAAAGTAGTAATGAAAGTTAAAACAAATTACTCGCCGCCAAGGCAGGAAAGTTTTAACGAAACCGGTTTCAAAAAACTACTCCCCGCTAAAGCGGCTCGCTAAAAGACTTTCCCGCATCAAAAAGTCAATCGCATTATCTGCACATGCTTCCTTAGGAATAAAAACAATGTCAAGTAGCACATATTTAACACTCTCCCTAATAAACAAATACAATTCCCTACCAAAAACAAATATTTCCAAACCGCTCTCTTCCTGTAACATTAATTGCAAAATTCCGAACAAAAAAGTTGTTTTAATATTTAGATCGCAGCCAAAAAAAATCCCTGCTAAAAACATGAATTACAATTTAATTTGAAGCACATTTTCAAAATGGTACCAGAAAAAAAAAAGAAATAAGTCATTAAGTATAGGCAGGAATTCAAGTGAAACACGGACGATCGCATTATTTGCCTTGTTGAAACGCCGTGAAATGAAATGCTTTTAAGAAACGAAATGAAGAAAAGGACACCAACAATGAATTTAAAAGATGTCGCCATAGCAACGCAATAAAACGTTAATAGTTTGATCAGGAAAGAGGTTTTCGAATTCAAAGTTCAAACGCTTGTAACTTTTTTTCTAGTGGGGATAAAAGCTTAGTTCTTCGACTGTAAGTCGAATCAATTCTGGGGTTAAAAATATCGCTCTATCCAATGGCGTCAAAATCAAAACTGTGGAACAATTAGTTTATTTTTTATTGATGGTTTTAATGAACCAAGTATTGCAAGAAATCGGGTGAAGCCTTGCAAAAGGCAAGATTAAAAATGAATAACTCGTGCTGTGTTTAAGTTAGAGAATTGGAACAAACTGCATAGGACGGACAAAATTTTTCTGCTTCCAACGATATGTAACATTAATATGTGCAAGTAATTTTTAACCCCAGTATTCGGCGATTTATGTGAAAATTGCCTTGAATTCGAATAAAAAACCAATCGCTTACCGAATCTTTTCAAACTATAGCCTAAAGTCTTTCTGGATAAATGGACTATTCAACACAAAAAGAATTTTTCAAATCGAACCAGTAGTTCCTGAGATTAGCGCGTTCAAACAAACAAACAAACAAACAAACAAACTCTACTGCTTTATATTATTAGTAAAGATAACTCAAATATTTGCAGGTAAAAACACGTCTAAAACTACGCATTACTAACATAAAATGAGCTTGCAAAATTACTATAACAGTCCATAAAATCAAAAACATGAACTCTATTGTTGCCAAGCACATCACCCCGGGAGGCTCCTCTGTCCCTGTTGTTGCCAAGTACAGAATAAGAAACACAAAGTAACAAACGACAGCTAAATGCTTTACAGTTACTGTCTGATATTCTTAGGTAAATCCTTCCGCGTATTTACGCATGCGTCAGGTCTTCTTACCAAAATAGGGGTGATAGGTAAGTCAACAGTAAGGGGAAGAATAATAAGAAGCCTTTTGAGCCGTATCAAACAACGTGGAACGACGCTAATTTCAAATACATAGTTTAGTTGAATGTGTCAAAAGGATAGCAAATGCAAGTTTTAAATTGAAAACTTCGGAAAGCTCTCCTTCACAACCCAACACCCCTTTTTTAAAGTGGAATGGTTCCAGAGTGCTAGGCGCGGTTTTCACGGACGAACAGAACTAAATTAGTCCAGTCCCTTCATATGTATTACATTCAAAACAAGATTGTTGTCTTGAGAGTGATCAGAATTTTCTCCTGGGCATAGCAGTCCTTACGTTCTGATGTTTGACGTTACGGATTTTAGGCATTCGGATTTTCGACGATTTACTGTATGCAAAATTTACAAGGAATCTTGCGTGTCACGTATAAAATGACTTAATTGCGTCAATTTCGCCCAAATATTGCCATAAAAGTGAAAAATAAGATGATAGCGATTGTTACTTATGTACTAAATTCCGTAGATCTCATTTGTTATGCTTCGCAGATTGTGTTGAGGCATAAAAATCCTGAAGAAAAAAATGTAGTGGTCAATTTCATCTGCGAGGGTTTATAGCGCTCTTATTCTTTTTTCACTTAGATATTCATTTTTGTTTACACTCATTACTCAATTTGAGTTTATTGTGCTTATGAATGTTTCACGATTGTTTCGAGCATGTTAAAACCTGGCCATAAGAAAATAAATAAATCGAAAAATCGGAGGAAAGAATCCATAACGAGTTCTTTTGACATTGTTTTTGCCATGCTGCATCATAGGGATCGTTTTATTCCTCTGAAATTTGCTCTCATAATAATAAAATTTATGGGCAACATTGAAATCGTTGGCAATCGCTGTTAAGTTTATTCCTTCCGGTTTTTTAAGAGATATCTGCATAGCAGATTTTATTTTATCACGAATTGTCTGATAGCGAGCATGATCTACAACAGTTTCGAATTTTAAGCGGTCGAAATTGAAGAACGTAATTGAAAATAACTTTTCAACAAAACACCTGAAGTCGAAAGTTTATGATATTCTTATGTGTGTATTCATCAATACGCTTTTATTAGTTTCACTTGTGGGTTTGTATGTAACTCTGAATAAAAGATAAAATTGAATTTTGAACCGTCCCTAAAAACGGGAGCTAGGCATTAATGGGTTAAGGTCTAAAATTAACATTCCATCTAAAAATGATAAAAGGATTGATTTCCGTGTTCTAAGAATGAAGAATTGACTAAATAAGTGTTGAATTGTACTTCAAATAAATAAGTGTTGATTTACATTTTCCTCATGTTATTATTGTCTCATAAAAATTAAAACATATTTTTGAATTAGAAGGAATTAGTCTTTCTGTGGGCACCCACGCTTTTTTTTTGTGGTGACGTATTGATTATTATTATTATTATTATTATTTTTTTTTTTTTTTGCAGAAAGTTGTTATTTAATAATGACGTTGAAATTTAACTGTATAAATTTCTTTAAAAAAAGTTTTCTTTTCGAACAAGGTCCACTTAACCTGTGCCCCTCTTCTTTTTTTTGTGCACGAGCATATTTTCTGATTGAATGGAGATTTCAGTCACATCGGATGAACCCAATCAAGCTTAGATGAGCGGGAGCCAGGCCCATCATTTGGGGGGTCAATTGCATGGCCCGATTAAGATATTACGGGGCCCTAGGCCAAACACTTTTTTGGGGCCCCCTGTACTGAGCCTTTACAGTTTTAGGCAAGAGATAAAACAATTTTAGCCATTGATTAGAGCAATTCTAGCCATTTGGAGGCTCCTAAATTGTGGGGCCCTAGGCGACAGCCTAGTTGGCCTATTCAGTAATCAGGCCCTGGTCACTTGCCCCTCCCTTCCCTCGGCTTTGAGAAATCAATAAATTAACATTTTAGTAGGCGTGGTTTTTGGTTTTGCTGTTTTCCGATGAAATTGCATTGTATTTGCACTCTTTGCCACTCCCCCCTCCCCAAGAAAAACTTGAAATGACGGTTCTGTTCAGCGGATTTTGGGCTTTTCGGATAATATTGGTTTACCAGGTTTTCTTTGACTCACTACGTCATCAGTTCAAAAGCTTTTCCCACCATATGCTTATGCTAGTTTTCCAAAAAAACTTGCCTCCAATGCGAACAACTCGATTTCAATGCAGCATTCTATTCAAACTACAGAAACCTCGCATTTCGTGGGGTTTATATCTGCAGCATCAGCGCGCATACGTAGTAAATTACGGAGCCCGAATGCGTTCGATTCGGCCATAAAATGGTCATAGTTCACGTGCCACGAAGAACTCTTGCAAAAACCGAGACCACCTGGGGCCCCCTCCCTTAAATCACTGCCCCCTCTGTGTGCCGCACCATGCATTCATGGAAGAATGGGCCCCGACGCAGGTTCTATGCCAGAGAAACGCTACAAGCTCATCCCCAACAAAGGAACGGGGTGGGCAGAGTGAAAGGACGGGTGGAGAGGGAGGAGGAGACGCCAGCTATACAATTGTATTTTGTTGATCTGAATCTTTTTATCCGAGGTGGATTTTGTGCTTTTTTTTCTTTTCTGGTGCATTATTAAGTCAGTGTAATGGCAATCGATAGCGGTGGTGCTGCCATCTAGTGATAAACAATTAAAAGATACTATAAATATAATACGTAGTATGAATTGAGAGATTTTATGAGGGGCTTAGGAGAGTCCGGCTCCTCCCATCTTCCCAAAGTGATAAAATCGGATGAATAAAAACTATTTCTTAATTTATTTCTTGATTACTTAAGTCAAAACTTTTAAACTATTTCTTCAGAAGAAAAAAAAAAAAAACGTAGACATAGACTAGTGCTGCCGAAGGAACATCAGTTGAGAATGGTTGGATTATAAGTGTCTGTCGTGTTGCATGCAGTTTGGAGTATAGCAAAGCAGCAGCTTTGCACGTTTGAAAAGTCAATTTCAAATTCGTGATCTATAGCAAGATGTTGCCTTTTAGTTCCTTGTTTGAATTGGTTTAAGCTTAGCACTATCGTTAAAATAGAAATCTTTACATCTGCTGTTCTAATTAACTGAAAAAGACGAAACAAATTTAATCTGATTCAGAAAGAAAACTCTTTTGAATGACATAGAATATTACGGGATTGGAAATCTTTCATATTTTCGACAGGCAGTTTATGCGAAATTCTACTCCAAAAAATTGCAAAAATGAAATTAAATATAAAAAAAAAAACTACTCTGAGGTGCAACCTTCTGGGGCTCACAGTAATTTGGAACCAAATTTCAAGTCTGTAGGTGCTATGGATTCTTTAATTTAATATATAGAAAAAAAATTTAGATTGAGCTGGTTTTGAAGTAAATCAGCCTTCTTTTGTTTTCTAAATATTCCATTTAATAATATGATAATAAAATTCGCATGGTACTTCTATTTAATACCAAGCATTTCACGTTAGAATGAAAAGTAGGGGAATGTGGGGCAACGTCAAAGAACAAAATATTTTCACAATTTGCACTTAAGCTTAGCACTATCGTTAAAATAGGTTTCTATCCAAACATACAGTTGATTCCAGTCAAAAAATAAATAGCCCAAAATAATACGTTATTTTCAAAATTCGATGCATGAGTAATATTTTGAGGTTGATCAAAACAATTTCTTTTTATTAAATTATAAAATGATAAAGTTCTTATAATTACTATTTCAAGTATTAATTGAGATCTGACTTTTGGTGCAATAGTCATTTAGTCCGTATGAGCTATGCTTGATTTGAAATGTTTAATGCAATTTCGTCACGTGCACCCTGCGGGCAAAGTGAAATCGTTCCTTTTTGGTTACTGGTTCATTTATTTATTGAATCACTGATATTCCTTTATTTATTGATTTGCTTATTTTCTTTTTTCATTCGTTATGTTATACACTGATTTTTTCAATCACTCATTTTATTATTTCATTATTCATTCATTTTTTATTTGCATGTTCATCTGATGAAATATAGCTTTTTATAATGAAATAAAAAATATTTCCTTACAAAAATACCTTGCATTCCTCTACTTGTCATGAATAAAAAAAAAAAAAAAAAAAAAAAAAAAAGATTGATAGACAATAAAATCAGAAATACTTTCTCAAGCTTTCAATAAATTTTATTTACATTATTTTGCAGATTGTTTGTACATTTGTAGCTTGAAACTAAATCTATGTAAAATGTAATGAATTCAATGTAAAAATAGAACATGGTTTGATAAACATTTAAACATGTAATTCAAAAAACTTACTGTACATATATTAAAAGCAAATATCTTTCTGACCATGCAGATGGTACATATAAAATTTTTTTTCAAATGAATGCTAATTAATAGAGAAATAGAAGTCATTTGTGCTTTCTATACACTCATATGACATACATTGAAAAAAAAGAAAAAAGGAATCTCGTTATGTTGAGCAAATGTTTCAGTATTCATCGAGACTCTAGGATCAAACATAAGAAAATGATTTAATCAATTGAAATGTACAAAAATCACCAGACTGATTGTAAGGTAAAACAACCAGTACTTGACATTGTACTAGTAGTTATCCAGAACAAGTATCAATATTAAATTAAACATGTAAAAACCCCCAACCCTGATTGCCGACATCGCAGGTATAAACACATATTAAGTTTAAACACTTTAAATTTTTTTTAGATGACATGGAAACACGGAAAAGGAAAGATATGTTAAAAAACCCCACATTTTACTAGTTTCATTTTAAAGCAAGTTAACTTGTCCCTGTAATTATTAACCAAATGAAATTTAATTCAACTCAATTATTTCATAAGATTTTTCAAGTTAAAAAGAAAATATTGTTAGTTATTGAAGTTTCTGTTTCAGTACACAATCATTTTAATCAAGTGTAATTTTCATCTATTTCATTGCATTTTGTAATTGTGTACAGCTGGAAAAAAAATATTTTATGCAATTGTGATCATAAAACGAAAATTCCCAACATAAATCATTACAGGGTGAAGCGGCCGAATCACACCTCATGCTTCGGCTAGGTCGAAGCTTCGCTTGACCTTCACGTAAAACCATTGAACTGTAATACTACATCAAAGTTATGTGTTGGTGGAAATATACAAAAAACTTCATTCAGTACCTTTAACAATACGTTGCGATGTTAATATGACACAATATTAATACTTTAGAATCTACTTTCTGTAACTTATACAAACATTTATTATTAGAGAACTTTGATATTAGTGTAAATAGCAAAAGTTTCTTTAGAAAAAAAATATAAATAAAACATAACAAAGAATAAAAAATATTTAGAAATGTAACAAAACTTCAATTATTTCTTGATTAACTTCAGTTAATTCTTTTCGCTTAGTTTAGTAATACAAATTTAAATATATTTTAATTTATAAATAAAACATACGTCCCTCATACATTTATTTATTTGGAATGATTTAAAAACCCCAATCAAGCAACAGTAAAAGTAAATATTTCAACGTTAAGTCGTATAAATTTTTAGAGAACTATAGAAATGTGTTAGGGTTACAAGGAATCCCTTTTTCAATGCAAAAAAGTTGAACCAAAGGATGAAAAGACATCCACAACTTTCTTGTACTTTTCAGCACAAAGGTATTTCTTCGTTTCTTCATTGAAGGTACTGTCATCCCCGCTTAATCGGGTAACGGATAAACGAATACCCCGCTTATACGAATAATACATTCCTGAACCCATGCCATAGACGCAATGTTAAAAATCCCCACTTAATGGAATACCCCGCTTTGTCGAATAATATTTCTTGGAACCGACAATATTTGATTAAGCAGGGCCGACAGTATATAATTATTTCGTACATCTATGAAAAATATGGTGAACTGTATAAGACAGAAGCAAGAGAAATCTGTGCTTGTATAGTCTAAGAGCTAGCAACGTTTTCGAGAAAGAATTTTAAGACGTCTGGCTCTTCAATACACCTTTCCTTCTGCTCTTCTGAACAGTGTGCTTGTGTCTGGTAGCCGAGAGTAGTTGCCTAGTTCACTGCGCATAACATTTTTACTGGTGGAAATAATCATTTTAAAAGCATTTCAGGGCAATTAGAAGCTTTAACCTGTCGTAAGAAAGTCCCATGTAATATATCAATAGAAAGCTCTACTTTTTAGCTTTACAATCGATGCTTTTTGAATTTTTATTCTACTCTAATTAGAAGAGAAGTTGGAGTCATTTGCATTTAAAAACTTTTCGTTCTTTTCGAACTTTTTAAATTTTTTAAACAGATCTGTATTTAGTGCAATTTTTAAAGTAGAAATCGAAAAATTGGCATTATTACTTATCTTGTCATATGAGTCCCTCACGTCAAGTTTTGTTAAAATCAGAAATGGTGTGGTTAGGAATTTCTTTTTTGATTGATTTGACACAGAACTGCCCTAAAATGATTTTAAAACTTTTTACCAGTAAAAGTGTGATGCACAGTGAAAAACTCAAACTTTACTTGTGGCAGGCAGACAAGCCTGCTGTTCGGAAGAGTTTACGGAAATACATATTAACCCATTAATGCCTGACATTTTTTTTTCCAAAGATATTTTGTATACTGGTTAGAAACAGTGTTTAATGAACAGGAAAAATAATAAAAAAAATATTATGTAAAAAATAATTGTTTTATTAAGGAAAGAAAAATCGTCCCTTAAAAGTTACGATAGTCCCCAGTGGGTACATACTTTTTTTACTAAATTTTTTTTCTGCCTACGATATAATATTTAAAAAGACAGTTTATAAGAAGAAATAAAATCCGCAATTAACATGAATAAACTGAGAAGCTGGGAATAACTTTGAAAACGTAGCTTTTTTTCTTGTGATTGCGAACAATGTCATTTTCGATAAAAATCACATTAAACCGGCTACAGAACACACTTTACAATGGTTATGTGCAGCAATCTGTTAATAACGAATTGAAACAATACCGAGGTACTAATTGAACAGTATTATTTGGTTAAATATTCATTTTGGGGAAATTCGAGCCCCTTTTTTGGGCTGTCCCCAAAAAGGTACGCTAGGCATTAATGGGTTAAAGAGCCAGAGGTTTTTAAATTCTTGTTTTTTCGATGTTGCTAGCTCTTGGATTATTAGTTTACTGATTGAAGGGCACCAAAGGTACCTCCATCTGGTGTAAACTGGGAGTCAAAACTATCCGTGCCAATGACATCCGCATCTTCATTGTGGCACATGAAAGACTGGATCTGACATTGAGGGCTGGCACTAGGTCTGCAAAAGGCTAAGGCCTCTTATTGTAATGTGTTACAACCTCCACACACTGTTATTTTGCCTGACACTTTACAAATCAGAAAGTTGTATAAGTATGAAATAAACAAAATATCTCAAGAGCGACAAAATTAATATAAATTTTGACGAAAAAAAATATAATTTTGAAGTGCATTGGAATGAAAATTTTTGCTTCAGTGTTGACCTACACTAATATTACTTGGCTATTACAGCCCACAAATTGCTATCAGCTGCTCATTTTTCAATGTACTAATTTAAACGTATTATTATGCTTTAAATTTATTCTGTTTATTAATATTGATAGTTCAAATATTTATTAATAATAAGATACTATTTTTAAACATTAATTGATACTTCATGAGCAACAAATGTTTTACGCTTCAGTTTAAAAGTATTTATGTGGCATGTGGCTAAAAACAAATGATGGCCACAAATATATCAGTTTTGATACAATTAACCTCTTTACATAAGAAAAATATTTCTACATACATAATTTAAAAATAGACTAGATTTAATCAACATCTTAAAAATGAATTCATACTTGATGATCATAACTAATGTTGAGTAAATGGGTATAATTCATGAAAATAAAATAATAGTTTAACAAAATCTCAAATATTATAAAACAAACAAATAATTGAATGAAAAATGTTTTGAACTCTTATTTCTTTATTTTTTAACTACATGTTCACGCATTCTTTGACTGGCAATAGAATTTTTTTTTTTTTGAAAAAATAAAATGCAGTAACTTTAGCTTCTATTAGCATCTTTCAAAGTTTCTTAGCAGTACAATGTAAATTTGGTAATTATAATTATCCTTCATTCAATTAATTAGGTTACTTTGTTTTATATAGTTTTTTTAACTCTACAAATTAAGTATTTATTTGCAATAATCAATAACATCAACGTCCAAGTCTTTTGTAAAATATAAAATAAGTAAGGAAATAGAAATTTGGAAAATACTTAACTTGCATATCTACAAGACACAAGAGAGAAATTCTGTTAAAAGGTTTATTATCATTAAGAGGATTCAAGCAGCAATCCCATTTGAATGGTCAGGTGCTTTTCCCTTCGACGTTAGAGACATTGAAAGAATAGAGCATATTCCCTAAACAATGTGAAAGATGAAATTTTGATTCCCATTCCTTTTATTTTGTTACCTTTTGAGAACCTTTATTTTCTGAAAGTTCTTTATGTGCAAGGCCTGCTTGTAGGAGTAATACCAAGCCTAGATATAATAAACAAGACAACCAAGTGGGTTAAAGAAACAGAATTTAATATTAGTGGGAACTAAATAATCAACAGTTTATTTTGATTTGTGTATGATTTATTTTACTTTTAAAAATTTTAATTTCATTATCAGGTTCATGATTAGGTTAATCTCTTTAAAGTGTGCCTGAACTTTTGAAATTTGGTAATCAGGAGAAGTGATTATTTAATACAGAACCCATTAGAAGGGACAGTATCACTAAAAGTGGGAATAAACATAGCGAGCAATTTTTATAATACTGAAATCTATAAAAGGTACTGTAGGTTTTGTATAAGTATACAATGACAATAAGCCAATAAACCAAACAGTGAGAATGAATTATTTTTATAGAAAAAAATTACATTATATATGAAAATTGTTTAAAATTTTTAATGCCACAAAAAAAAAAAAAAAAAAAAAAAAAAAGAAAAAAAAAAAAAAAAGAAAAACGATGTAAGATTTTTTTATCAGGAATTTAAATTAAAAGTAGAAATGAATGAGGAGGGTAAAAAATCTCAACAAAAGCTAGTTGCTCAAAAAAGAATACCATGGAAGGTGGTAACTTGGTTGAGGAATACTTTTGAATTAAAAGTGTGAGGGAAATTTCTATCTCTATTTTCTTCTTTCTTCATTTGGGGAAGTGATCGTTCTTAGAGGGTTCACTGTATCTATAAAACATTTGAACTTGGCTTGACAATAACAGATTTATGTGCAGATGAGTTGAGACTGCCTAGCTGTTGATATTTAAATGTTTTGTATGACCAACAGTACATGAGACCACATGCACATTTTAACTTATTGTGTCTTTAGAAAACAACTGACTGAGAAGTCTATCTTTATTGGATTATTACTGTTTCATACCTTCCCTCCACCATTTGAGCATTTTTTTTCTCTTTAAAAGTAATTCCCCTTTCATATGTAAACCTGGTAAAAAAAATCTGAACATTTCAGAATATCTTAGGAAACATATTTGCACAACCTAGTTGTAAACATTTTCAGTTTCCAATTACCTTATGCACTCAGATTTTAGGCTCTAAGATATATTCATTGTAAAAGACATGACAAGCCTTCAATGTCTAATATTTTTTATAAATACTTTTAAAAAAACATCAAAAGAAAATCAACACAGAAAATAAACACATTAATGTTTCAATAACGAAAACAAAAAGACTTGAGTAATACTACACAAGTCTTATTATTAACTGAAGAAAACACTAATATACAACAAGAAATTAAATACCATATCAACAACACAATAGCTGCAACAAAATAGCTACAATTAAGTAGAACAATAAATTAACAAATCAGATAAAAACTCCAACACTGGGATGATTTATGGATTAAATTATAGTTAATGATTGCGAATGACAGACAACAGTTATTACAAAAATAGTAATAATTTGTACACTTTTTCTGAAGAAGTTTTTGCATAGTGTATAGGACTAGAACCCCACTGATTCTGGTACATTAATTCACCTGAGGAGCTTATTTCATGTTACTCCCGTTATTTCATGGCAAAGGGTACTTGTACTTCCATGCATCATTCTCTTTATAAAATAACTGAAAATAAATGAATACAGTCTTGGTAAATGATAGTTAAACAGTTTCACTGTTTAAAAAATATGGTTGAAAATATGAAGTTCAGTAAAACTGCAATCAGGACCAACACTTTGAAGACATTTTTTTAGAAAACACCATTATATCAATAACATTTTCGACATTATTACATTTAATTACACAAATAGAAATTCATGATAAGATGTTAATGATTTGCTTCAAATGTAAGCAGCATTTTTTAGAGTTGGATGATGTTTGTGAAAATCATATTACTTTCTCAGTTTTTAATTTTTTTCCCAACAAGTCTTCCTACAACACACCTAATATTCCGCTGTGCCACAGTTGCAAATCCCTGTTATAAGCGATCATAAGTTTAAGGGCGAATGGAGAGACGAGAAGTTTTTGACGTTATAACAGAGTTATCACCATAAGTCAGGTTTGACAATACTTGTACAATGTATTTCAGAACTTTTAAACATGTTTTACAGAAGGAAGAATGAAGCATTAGCAAGTTAAGAAAAATGTTAAAAAATTGTTTACCTTTCCATTGTATTCAGTATTAGATGCAACACGCTTCTTTTCCTCCTCCCTCTGTTGATTTTCGAGCTAAAATTAAATTGCCAATCTAGTAAATATACCCATTAAGTGGCTAAAAGCTTAATGTAAGTTGAGCACACATGATGTAATAAAACAATGTATAAGAGGAGTGATCCCATATTTGTCATACATATACTCCTATAAGGACACACAGTAGGGTAAGACAAATGGTTTTATTGAACGGAGTACTACATTCTGGGGGGAGAATGACAAGTCTTGATAACAGTAAATTGAACATGTCAATTGACTTTTTTATTTCAAAAACCAGTCAAGCAAAAAGGTCTAAAACTTCCAAAAAAAAAAAAAAAAAAAAGCATCATATTAAATTGTTCTGATAATGGCTAACAATATTTTTTACACAAAGAGATACACATTTAAATATATTTCTTTCAGTAAAAAGTATTTTGATCCTTATTGAGATGTTAAAAATGTAAATATGATTTTTTTTCTTGAATTTAGAAACTTGGTGTTTGACTGGTTTCTGAAAGACATGATTCAATTTCAGCAATCATAACCATCAAGAAGCTATTGAATCGGACAACTTTCGATAAAAGTGATTGGTAGATACATTTTTTAATCATTGACATCAATTGAAATCCTCAAAACAGAAATTTACATTTCAGTGCTGTTTCATATAGCTCAACAAAACAGATCAGTGTGTCTGAATGATGTATTTATTTTCAACTATTGATATCGTTAAAATGAAATGAACTTAAATTTCATGCAAAGTGAATCTGCAAAAACTTTAGTAAGAGAAATGATAGATTTAAATCAAAATTTGCATGCCACAGGTATTACAAGAAAAAAAAAGCATAAAGGGTAAAATTTTTAAAATTCTTGCAGTGTAAAGAATTTTTATATATGCCATCTAAATTTATTATGTTTTCCGACATCAAAGAAACTTGTAATGTTCCTGCCTTACCCCTGGCTTTGGGGTGGATACTTACTGCTTTATCAAAGAAACTATTCAAATAGTTAGCTAATGTATTCAAATATTCTGAATGCAAGATATGACTCCAGCATAATTAAATGTATCTACAAACTAACAAAGATGAAGTTAGTTATATTAAGCAGAGGAAATTACATAACCTTCCCCAAAATCCACCAAATTTGGACGTAAGAAACTTTTTGTGATAAATATATACAATATTTAAAGTTGTAGTGAACTACCAGAAATGAAAAGACAAGCACAATATTCTAAAATAAGAATCTTCGTTTAAAATTTTGATTGCTTATATTTATTGTCACTTGTCTATGTACTACTCCTTTACAAAAGTTAATAGGGTAGTTGTGACCTATTGAATATCCCTTTTTTAACTACTGGATATTGTTAAGAGGCTTACAAAACACAAAAATTCACCATTGCCGAATTTTAAAACACAACGGTTGATTCTTAATGATTTTTTTAAAAACCCACGCGCAAAAAAAGCGCGCCTTGAAACCGAAACCCGTGACATCAGATGGCAGTTACTTTCAGCCTTTCATCCATAAAAATTGGATTTTTGCTATATTATCGTTTCATTGAGGGATTTTCTCCTTCAGTAATCAATACCTTAAAGTCTACTAATTCACTATTTAAAATTGGATTTATCAAAGAGCAATCCAATACCCTGCTAGGGGTGATTGTTTTGATATATTTGGCGAAATCCGTATTCAAATTTTTAGAACGCATCACTTGGCGAGAAAAAAAAATTACGGCAGTGAAGAGCGAACAACAGTGCGAAAGCCGGAGAAACCGGTTTCTCGAGCTCCTCGCATCTAAAGCTTCTCGCTCTTTCTTCGCCTTAGTAGAAAGTTCAAAAGTGCCAACGAGTGCCCAGTGACGTCACCGCAGCTTGAAATTAAAAAATTATTTAAAAAAAACCTACTTGTCGCAGCGCAAATTTTTTTTCGCCGTTGATGTTCATGTATGTTGCTCTATCATATAAAAATAAAATTGAAAAATCGAAAACTTCCTTATTGCATTTTAACAAAGTAGAAAAGCAATGCATCATATGTATGACTCAAGTTATGTGACTCTTAGAGAGATTATATTGCAAAACATAACAGGGAATTTTTAAATAAGTATAAGTAGAATAATGATAACTAAAAGCATATATGCAGATTATATTCGATTCTAATTTAGATTTGCAAAAAAAGTAAATAAATAATTAAATCAATAAAAAGTACAGTAGCAAAATAAAAATAATAGCAAAAATAAATAAACAAATCACTGCTTACTTTTTGCTTTTCTTCATTAGCTTTTGCAAAATCTTCATCAATGAGAGCTTTTGTTACAAGTTGCCACAGTTTTCGTGACTCAAACGTATCTTGTTGATCTAAAGGACGAACGTGTTTACGAAACCTTTTGAGTTCAGGCACATTAATGCTTTCCACAACACCCTAAAGATAAAATATAAAAATGACAAAGAAATTTTCATGAAATAATAGTTTCCGCTTCTTTAATTGAAAACAGTAAAGAGAACTGTTTATGCATATTTATTTTTTCATATTTTTACATTTAGAGTGTTATTATGTACAGCTAAAGTTTAATCTCCTGGTGCATTTATTATGCAGTCAAACTTCATTAGCCAGAAATGCTATACACACACAGTCCAACCTCTAGTTTATTCAAACTTGCATAAAAGGAATTACCATATCAATGTAAATCTACTGCGTGTCGTTTTTGGCCAAATGTAGTATTTAAAATTGTGGTGCACATTAGATTTGATGATGGTGATGCATTAGATTCGGGTGCAAAACTGGTCAGCAGTTTGCCAATGACACGCTTATTGTACCTCAAATTCAACCTCTCATCACTATTACTAAATATAACAATATGAATAAACATTTCTTATGCTATTCATCTATTGCACTTAAACTATTGCATTTCAAAAACACCGGAACTAGATTGAACATTTTTGATACGTTGAAAACTAGCCGTCATGTTTCGATTTTCATAATAGAAACAAAGTTTCTATTTCAAAATTCTTTAGTTTTACAAGTGATGAAGAAATTTCTAACCATATATGAATATTGTCTGGACAATTGTCAACCAGAAGGATTAATCATGTAGAAAAGAGAGAAAAAATTACATGTGAAACATTACCTTACACAGGCTCATGCAAAAATAATACTGACCTCATTAGATACAAACTGAAGAGAATTATTCCATTCTCCATTAATACGGTATGCAGTGTCATTTTGGTGCTTAATTTCTCCAGAAATTCTATGAGGAGTACCCGCTTGTTGTGGCTGGAAATAATGAAAACATTTTTTGAACCTAATTGAGGCGTAAGTAGCAGCACACAATTTTGCAACATTATACATCTAGTTTACTAGTTACGCCACCAACTTTCCAACTCAATAAATAATGATCAAATTCCAGTGTTGAGCCCCCAGATAAGAAAATGTTGAAACACCACAGTATGCATGAGAGCAGTTTATACCATGTTCATTAAAATCTTTGAAATATCTTTCTTAAGAATTTTTAAAAATTGAAAAAGAGTAATAGTTTCACAAGCGCGGATACAAGGGGGGGGGGGGGGGCGATCGCCCCCCCCCTTGTATCCGCGCTTGAAAAAAAAAAAAAGAAAAGAAAAGAGAAAAGGAAAAAAGAAAGAAAGAAACAGGCACTTACCAAAAATGTAAAAAAAAAAAGTAATTTTCTACCTTTCTAGGAATAAGGGATTTATTATATTTCTTTTCTATTGCTGTGGAACTGAAATTTAGCACCATTTTCAAGACAGCGCCGATAAATTAAAATTCTCTACAGGCAGAAATACAAATGATAAAAGAAGGGGTTATCCTTCGCCCTCGAATGCATACACTCCGAGTCGCCGATTTCTTGACGCCCGTCATCATATGGAGGGACGCAGTCTATATGACGTAACGAAAATAAGCACAATTTCAAGTGGTCTTAGGCAGGAATTCAAGTGAAACACCGTTGCAATCGCTTCGAGGGGATAGCAAATTGCAATTGCTACTGGAAGTCGAATTACATTAAAATTGCATCTCGTAGCGATTGCAACGTATCAAAATTTGGGAATTTGCGATTGCATTGGTGAGTTGCGATCATCCTTGTTTCACTTGAATTCCTGTCTTAGTCTCCTTTTGGAGTCAGTTGAACTGAGCAACGTTCCTAGTTCGGTTATTACACTTTCTTGTTTATGCGATTTTATGGAGAGGTGGCTTAAAACAAGGAAAATGTAGCAAATCAAATATATCATTTGGACCTGAGCCACTTTTATCAACTGAATCACCATTAATATCCATTGAATCGCCTTCAAACACAGAAAGGACTAAAGATAAGTTCCGTTTAGTGTAATGCATGCAGGGGCTTCCCAATCTTGAACTATTCAAAGAGGAAAATTTCTGAATGTGCTGATTGAAATTTCCAGTCACCTGCATACTAGGACAAGATTTTATAATGAAATAATTTACTACTGTGTAGAAATTTGTTTACTCAGCAGCCAAAATTTGCCAAAAAAGGATGTCACAATGACTTCAATTCCGGGCACCCCTGAATGTATGTGTTGTATATGTATATATCGTTTCATATGTTAATCGTTATCGTTTCGTCATTTTATGTTTCTATGTTTGGCAACACTTTAGATATAGTTCCAGTTCTGTAGAAATGTAAGCAATAAACGATGTTTCAAGTATCTCACGAATACTAAATTCAATTATTCTGCAGCCATAATAGTATGCTAATACAATTGTAATACTACTAATATAAACTACAGTAACTATGTTGAAAACCGATGTAAGCAAGTGATGATGTGTTTATTTTTTTTCTCTTCCCTCGTTCTTTATCTCTGCAGATTAATGTCAAGAATTTGTCGGTCTATATTTTTTAAAATATTTTAAATGATCTTAATTTGCGACATAACATTTAAAAGGTTTTGTTTGATTACTTTATTCTCATATTTCTGCAATCTCAATACCCATATAAGGCCTCGTAATGCAGAATTTTGTATCTATTTTTTAAAAAATTTCCCGGGAGAACCCCCTCCGACCCCCTAAAATTAGGGATATTCTATCCTCCTTCATTTAAAAGAGTTAAATGCATCCCCTACAAAGGTCATTCTTCTAAAAATATTTAAAAAAAAACACAGAAAGCAATAGCATTGGAAGAAAAAAAAAAACAGGTGGGAGGGATCAACAAAAAGAAAAAGACCCATCAACACGCACACATACATACGTATGTTTGTGTTTTTATGCTTCTTTTTTTTTTTTTTTGGGGGGGGGGGGTTATATGTGACATTTTTGAGGGGGTATATATATATATATATATATATATATATAAAGGTAAAAAAAATCAATCCCCCCCCCCCTTGAAAAGTTTCTGGATCAGTCCTTGTAGTTTCATAACTCATAAAATTTTTATTGACTTTCAGTTTAGCTATTCATTTTTGAAAACATTCCTTTAGTATTCTGGAATCAAAGAAAAGCTGGGGATAAGTCTTAAATAATATTTATTAGAACAAGATAAATTTTAATTTCTAGAGAAGAGAAGTATTGAAAATTATACATTTGTTGATGTAAGTATTTCACTTCTGAGAATATTATAGTTCAAATTCATGTCAATGCAAAAAAATAATGAAAGAGATGCCAATACAGACAAATGTGAAAAAGTGTCTGAACACTCAACAGACTTTTGATGTTCAAAAGAATGTTTTTGAAGCTCAGGGTGTAAATGAAGATGTTTTAAGACATAAGTAATCTTTGAAAACAATAACAAAAAAGGGTGAAAATAGACAGTTGAAAACAAATTAAACTTTTTTTGTATAGTACAAAAATTAAAAAAGTAAAAGCAAGCATGCAAGAATTGTATTTATATTTCGCACAAACATGTTTTATGAGAACTTGACTATTGTTATTTTTATATTTCTTATCTTGCTTAAAACCATTATCACTCATAATTTTTTTCTTTCATTGTTTTCAACTGCAAAAGCAAGCAAATTTTTATCGAAAAGCTTACTTTGGTCTGAAAAGTTACTGATGCACTGTAGTCAGAGGCCGAACATGTCACAGATATCCTTCCTCCCAATTCTATCCAAGGCACAGTGAGAATACAACGGACATAGGCACTGGGTAATGTAAAGACGTAAGTTTCACCATATGTTGGTAAATGAAGAATCACTACAAAGAGATGTTCTCAGAAAATAAGCAAAGCACATATACATACAAAATAAGGTAAACTCAGTGTTAGTACCAAGAAAAAACAAACAATTTTAAAAATACGTACCTTCCCCAATGAAATTTACAACAACATATGAGGTTAAAAAATTTGACTTTACACTTAAATGAGCACTAACAGAAATTTTCTTTTTTGGACACTCCACATAAAATGCAGAAACTGAAATGATGAAAGAAAACTAATATTATTTTTGTAAGTAAGAACTAAAACAAAAAATAAAAGGTAGAATGTGTGATGATTTAAAAATTCCATATATACTTCATAATGTCTTTCAAATACAGATTAAAAAAATTTAAACCATGAAATTATCATGCATCGGTGGCAAGAGATGACATTAACTCTTCATAAAACTTTTCATGCAATGGTTCAAACATGGCTTCCTACCATCAAAATTAAACTTTTACTATTCTTTTACCATTGAAATTCATTATGACTGCAATGTTTATGTTATTTTACATCATTGCTGTTTATTAACACTAGTGCAGCAATTTTGACAGGTGTGGCATTTAATATTCTTCATGCAAATTTCACTTCTTACTCAGAGCAGGGTTTTTTCGGGTGGGCCCACTTGAAAAATCCCACTATGTGGGTAAAGTGGTTTTTCAAAATTTTCGGCATACTGAAAATATTTGTTTAAGAAACAAACTAAATTTTACAAATATTTTGATCAATACTAAGCCTAGAAATTGATATTGATCAATTTAGTTATAATATTTAGTTTGTTAAAATATTTAATCTTGGTCAGTGCCTGGTTCAGAAATTGCCATTTTCCTTTCTTGACAACTTATTGGGTATTAGAAATAAAACTATGTGTCTATTTCACACTGTACGTTGTTTAATACTTAGACGATCGAAATAAGCAGTAATTATTCCAATCTATAAATTCAACTCAATATCAATTTAAAATATAATGTTAATTTAAAAAACTATTACAATGCTGTTTCCAATTTTGCTGGATAAGAATTTTTTTAGAAGGTCACAGTGACCTCTCTTCAGGACTCCCCTGATTCTATGAAAAGTAAAGGTAGGTGTGCAATGCTTGAATAGAGAATAGAGATGAGCCGGGCTCGGCCCGAGCCCGAAAGCCCAAGTCCGAGACGGATTCGGGCCCTTTAACTTCAAGCAACTTTCGGGCTCGATCTCATATTAAGATAGTCAGTTTTTATACAAATACAACGTTCACGGAATAAAATATTGGGGTACTTAAAGAGCGTGAGAACAGTTTTTCTTAATGGCAGAATTGCTTTGTTCAGGAAGAGTTTCAGAGAAATGACATCTATCACCTTATCTCCCTCCCATACATCGTTTCTCAGCTTCTGCACATTGGAAAAAATTAAAAGAATAATAATAACTAGGTGACCCGTGCGGAATTCCGCAAAAAAAAAAAAAAAAAATGTAAAATCTTATACGTTTGCACGACATCGCCATCAACTGCCGTCGTTCTGACAACTTTTCAAAGAGATCAAAGACACGTTCACTTTTACAACTACTACAAAAGTGATACCCTATATTAAAATCAAATACCCAAGGCTACTACTAAACTAAATACTAACGTTATCGCAAACTACCATAGTATTTTGAAACAATAAAAGTTACAATTAAGGTTTACCGAGCTAAGCCTTGGCTTGAAATGTCGCATTTAAAATTGATTTGAACAACAATGGTATAACGATTTTAACAGTTGAGCAAAAAATTTAACTTTTTCAAACTACAATCGCTTATAAGTTGCTTAAACGTGGATTTTCGAGATTCTCGTTACGCGGCGCTAGTGGAGAAACGTTCTAAAGAACGCATTTTTTTAAATCTTTCGAATGAAATCAAAATGGAGACGATACGACAATTATTTCGCTAGATAGAGTCAATTTTGTGCCCAAAAATTGAAGTTCGAATAAAAAACGAACCGACACTTTTTAGAGGGTGGGTCTAATTTTCGTCAATAACCCGCGGGATAAGCTTCAAAATCATAAATTTTCATGCAATTCGATAAAGAAATGAGCGAGTTTCGACCGGGTATAGGATTCGGCTTAGAGAAATAATACATGGAGATAATTCAAAAAGATAGCACCCACTTATAATATATTTGCAATTGCTATTGCGATATACTATATGGCAGTACATCCCAAGTGGAAATTAAAAATATATATATTGATGTTTGATACCTTCGGGCTCGGGCCGGGTTGTGCTCAAAACAAGACAATATTACTCGGGCTCGGGCGGGCTCGGATTAAAAATTCTCGGGCTCGGGCGGGTTCGGGCCTTCAAAAGTGAGCCCAAACTCGTCTCTAATAGAGAATGATATTAAAATGATTCTTGAAAAACCCCGGGTTTTTGATCAAAAACAGAAGTGGGCTGGGCTTTAAAAAAAAAAAAAACAACCCCGGGTTTCCTCAAACCGTTATCCTGTGTGAACTGTTCACACTTTAGCATGTTGCGTTTCATTCATAAAATATGCTACTATTAAATGTGATTCTAAAACTCAATATACAATGCTGAACATTTGCTATACTTCAAGCTCTTTTATAACAACAACATAATCTCTGATATGCTTCACAAAATTCCACTAAAAAATTACCTGGCGGGTGATGAGAAACCTGCTCAGAAACATAAGTAACTTTATGTAATGTCTCAGGGCTTTCATGATCATCATCATAAACCTTCCACGAGCACCGAAACATTTCACCCAATATGGGATTGTAGGGCTTTTGGGATGCCGATGCCTAAAAAGATAACAATTCAAACAAATAAATACTGTTTAAAATTTACAAAATGCACTAAAAGTGAAAATTTTAATTCTTATAAACAAAAACAAAGTTTCAAAATTGCAATTAAAAGGTGAACATTTGTTTTTATCATTAGAATAAAATAGTCACTTGGGAAGATTTCAACAATGAACCTTTCTCTGAATATTTTCATGTTCCAATAGACGTCTAAATACAGGAGGCTAAACTGAATTAAGAAATCGTCTCAATTGTCTGTTTTGCAGAAAACTTCAGTTTTCCACCTATTTTCACGTTGATATTGTAATAACTCTTTAACTCTTTGTCTTAGAAAGAAAACTTAAAAACTCTTAAATAGCCCTTTTAAAGAGCTTTCAAATGATATATTTGAGTTTGATAATATTTCAATTTATGGTATTGCTCTAGGTTGTTAAACAAACATATTTACCTATAAAAGGCGGCTATTTTGATGAAGTCATCACTGGGAGACCTTGACCTCCTAGTCAAGAGTTTCCCAGCAGTGTTTTGCTCTCTTGTATGAAAATAAGCCCTACATAAAATTTCAGACTGGTAGCTGGAAGTGAAATATTTTTGCACTAACTCCCCAGCCTATTTGGCCAGGGTTTTCTTTCAATGGTAAACATTTGTTATTATGCTTATTTCATTTATCGAGAATCAATAAATAATTGGTAAGCTTTTTAATTGTCTCATGGTTAATTTCACTTCTTGGGCACTTTAGCCACTTCAACTTGTTAGTAAATGTTCTGCTAGTGATTAAACTTTTGGGACTTTGTCGTTTGGCTTTCTCTGTATGACGAGCGTAAAGTTATCAATTCAAACCGAGGATAATCCGACCGTGGATAATTGGGAGCTGACTGTAATTCTGATTTTTCACATGTACATACCTCTCTTCCGGCGTGAAAAGATGTGAGATACCATTGCACTGCAGCAAGCATCCGTAATTTTGGCGATTGACAATCAGGTATCCTAAATAGTGAAAATGAAACATTGATAAAGGGCTTTTAAATAATTTTTACGCTGCAATAAATTTTGTCGATTTTTAAGCACATTTTACTCATTTAAACACAGGGTCTGACAACTTAACTCTCTTTCTGGAAAGTAGTTAATTTTATTCAAAATAAGCCCCACATGCTTTGAATGTCAGTGAAATAACTTAAAGGAGTAAAGAAAAAATTACTACATTTGTGAGAAAAACAAATGTGTTATGAAAACAATTAAAGGATACATGAAAATTACAAGCAGAAATAAAAAATTAAAAGATATAACTTTTTAATCATGAAAATGTATGAATTAAGAACTAATAGAAACAATAAAACAACTTAAACACCAAAGCAATGGAAAAAGAATTAAATATGAACAGAAATAAATAAATAAATCATGAATTGCTTACCTAATTAAAAAATCAGGATGCCTCATGCAATCAGCAAACATTTCTAAAAGTGATCGATGCTCTAAGATAAAACTAGGTAAAACAACCTGTTTGTAAAAGAAAAACAAAGTAAATATTGAAGGTACGTAATTCTGAAAGTAAATGCTTTGTAAAATTAAAATATTTTTGTAGTAAAAATTTATAGAATAAAATGTCTTTCAAAATTTAATGCCAAAGCATGCCAGTTAAAAATGTTGTTGCACTGTAGCATCATTAGAGCATCCCATTATGTCCCTCAACAGTATTGACTCACAAATCTGATACAACGAACAGTAAAGGTCAAACGAATGTACTTGAAAAAATAGCAAATTAAAATTCAAATAATTTTGCCTTTTGATTAATGCTATAAAAAATTTAAAAGTACAAGGCCCATTCTAGCAATTTGCTAAATCTACCAATAGATAAAAACATTTTGGAATTCATTGCATAATTTCATCCTAAGTTTCATTTGATTGAAATTCCATGCACATACTGTGATAGTAAAAAATATATGCATCAAAAAAAAAAAAAAAAGACCAAAATAGTTGTGCGCAGAGGCAAACAAAATTATAAAATCTTAGGAGACGAGAAAAAGTTTTAGACGAAAGAAATTATTTTTCAGAGTTTAAAAGAAAATTCAGTGTGGCATACTGCTACACTGATAGTATTTTCTTTTATTTTTGTATCATCAAACAAATAGCAATCAATTTTAACACAAAACAATTTCATTTGTAAAACTACAACTTCAGAACAATATGAAGACATAACCTTATGCTGCTTTTAGCTGGATAATTTCACGTAAGTGCTTCAGTCAGTATAATCAAATTTTCTTTCATAACATGAATGTGAACTGCCAGTAAATGTAAAGCATTTTGAGCAATCAACAAAATAACACATATATAGATTTTTATGCAAAGAGTCAGTAAAATAAAACTTAAAAATCACATTTAAAACAGAGCTGAAACTGTGGGAAGGAAAAATACTAACAGTTGTCAAATCTGTGCCAAGTTTTAAATGTGACATCAGATTCATGATCACAGTATGCCTGTCACCTTCAATTGAAGCTTCTTTTTCTTTTATGTCTTCGTTATCAGATACTTCACCACTAGGATCTACATGTGTTGGGAAACAGAAAGGTCATTATAACTAGGAAACAGTTAAGTTCATATTTTAAGTTTCTTTAAAAAAAAAATATGATGAGAAATTAGTTATTATTTATAGTTGTTATACATTCTGTAACATGTTTTATAGTAATAAATTGACAATACAGAATATCATTAATGTTATAACATATATTAAAAAAGGTTACGAAACCTTTACAAAAATATATATATATTAACAAAATTCAGTTATACATCTGTCTGATCTTTTAACACACAATAACTTTAATAAAAAAGTAAAACCACTATTGCACAATATAATAATTTAAATCACTGTGGTGCAAACATAATTCTTAATTTAATCATGTAATTAAAATGTGATAACTACTTCACAAATTAAAACAATAATATATTAATGTTGCAAAAAAAAAAAAAAAAACACACACACACAACTAAAATAAATTGCAAATGCTTTAAAAGGCAAAAAAAGAGGAACTTTTGTTTTCTGAACTTTGAAAATAAAAATAGCCATGAAAATAATTAAAAGCGTTGAAACACAATTTGGCAGGACTTGTTTTAACTTTGAATTATACATAAAATAGAGCACATTAATTGCCATGCAAAATTTAATCATTAAAATTTCTAAATTTGCTTACCAATAGAGACAGAAGTTTCCCTAGACCTTTGAGGTGAAGAACTAAGTTAAGAAAAAAAGCTAGTCTGAGTTATGTGTTATATTATATTAACTTTGTTTAATATTAAAGACATATTTTTATCTAAGAAAAAGCAGTACACTTTTTGAGATTATTCTTATAGAACAATTAAAATAAACAAGAATTAAAATTCAGTAAAAAAGTCAAATTTAAACAAAACATCACACAATAATAAGAAATGCACTAAATGATAATCCTACTTATATATACCATAACACAAGGATCTGACAATATTCACTATAATTTTAAACTGTCTATTCAAATACCAATGAGATACAATGCACAATTTCTTCTCAGTTTGATTTAGTTGAAGCCCCCTCAACGAAAGAATAACCATGAACACTATTTTCAGGATACAAGGTTTTTATTTTTTATTTCAGTTTTGGAGGATAACAAGTTATATAGCTTTTCATGAGCAGCATTCCAATGCTTCAAGTGATTATCTTTATAAGTGATTATCTTTATTCATTCGGATGTAAAATACTGAGTTAGAATAGCGAAGTATACAGCACTTGTTTCAACAATGCTCTAATCTCTTTTTTTCCGGGGGCCAATACTGTCGGATTTGGCAACAGCTCAGAGCAGGAGCTTTCGAGGGAGAGTGGCAGCAGTCGTGGACTAGATCGGAAACTGCTCTTACGCTGGAGAATGTTGTGTGGAATTTTATATCAGTAAAGTTTTGTAACATTTTGTTTCATTGAATAGTTTTGTTTATGCAAAGGATGTATTATAAAGTTTTTCCAGAGTCTCAGAAAGTCACTGTGATCATCGGGTAGATGTTAGTTTGTTTCCTGACTTAGTTGCCATGAAGTTAGACATGTAACAAATACTTAAAAATACAAAATAAACTAGCCATGTAAAAAAAAGGTGAAGGTATACCAACTAGTCACACACAGGCATAGTTTATTTCAAAATTATGCTGATACTACCGTAGCAAGGCAAATTTTAAATATTTAATGTTAGTATCATTGAAAAATGAGCTAGTTTTGGCAATTAACAAAAGTCAAAGCTTAAAAATGAAAGGAAAAAAGTAAAGACATGTTACAAAATTAACAACATTATAAGTGATTTACCTCTGGTTGGACAAACTCCTAAAAAAAACCTTATCTGGTTTACAATCGATTATGGACTTAGGAAAGTTTACAGCAACCTATGAATGCAAAGTTAGGAAAATAAATATCAAAAACAAAAACATTAACTATTTACTTTTTCAGAAAATATACATTGTTCTACGCATGATTACTTAAGGACTATTAGAATTTGTATAAGATTTTATTTTTAAAATAAGATATCAGTCAATGCATAAAATACATACATTGCTGTTTTACTAATTGGCTTATTTATATAACTTCAGCTCAACTTAAGTCACTAATAAGAAATTTATTATTGAGTGCAGCTGCTCCCTTTACTTACATGAACATTATTCAGCAATTAACTCGCATATTATTTTTAAAATTCCTTTAGTAAACTTTAGATAGACATAATGCAGATTAAGAAATAGTATAGTTGTTTATAATTTCAGGTTATTATCTTTCGCAACAATTGTTCATATTTGACTTCACTTTTTAACCATTGACATCTAAGTATTTTAAAGTATATATTATAACAATATTGCAGAACATTTGCAATGTTTTGAATAATGGTTTTGTACAACATTAAATAAAATACTGCGAGTCTACATTATTTTCAACAACAAATAGTTGTATATTTTATTAACACACTTAGCACATGTTTAAAAAAATAAAATTATGTATATCTTTGAACGTTATGTTCAAAACTTAAAAGTTTGTTTTTCATTTTTCACAATTCTTAACTATAAGGAACCATTATGTATTATAATAAACAGTAACAATAAACAAAAAAAATGTGTTTAAAAAATAATGATGTGTACATGTTGTGGGCGTGAACATTAACAACACAGATGTTTACATAAGCCAGTTACTGTTCAAATTCAATTTAAGGAGTTTTCTTAGAGAAATTTAATGTATAGATTTTTTTTCTGTAACTCTTTGAAACCTGTTTTTTACTTAGATGGAGTTTTTGAGAACACTAAGAAGTCATTATGCATCCTGAAACTGCATATGAAAATGAAATTAAAAAGGGAGGGTGGGGGGGGGGGAATTCATGAAGGAATGAAAATATGGAACACACAAGCAAAGAATAAATCTGTATTACCCACACAAAAAGCAATGTGTTCTGATAAACTAAGCAGATTTACTTTTCAAAATGACATTAGTGAAAATTAATCTCAGTTTCATAATGGTAGAAATTTTAACAAAACCTTCACACACTTTAAGGACATTTTAAAGTTAAAGGGCACTGCATTAAAATAAACTCACTAAAATAAACTTACTTGCTGATTTTGGAGAACTGAATAACACTGTTGCAATGTCCGCAAGGTTGCCGCTGATGTAGCTTTGAGCAGTAATAAATGCTGCGGAGGAAAATACAGTAACTAAACATAAATTAAATCATAAAGCATGTTTAAAAAAAACTGATATGCAAACATAAGCAAAATTAAGTATACTGCAATAAATTACAGAAAAAATGCAATCACAATGAGTTTCTCCAAAATAACAGTTATTGCAGTTCAGATTTTAACAGCAATATTTATAGCATTCTTATCATTATTACCCACATATTTTTTTGCATAAAATGTTAACACTCTATGATTAATGGTTGTAATACTGAACCAAAAATGCAAAAATAATATATTTTTTTATTTTTAAATATAATATCAGAATACCAGTATTAGAATTTCTCAAAAAAGGATTGAATATAAACTTGTTTTGCTGCCATATTTCATAGTTTGATGAAAAAAGTACATTAGTTATGAAAATTTATTTTGAACAAATATAAAATGAAGGAACACATTTTTTAATAACACCAATAATAGTAAACATAATGCATCTATTGAATTCTCACTAACAGGAAAGGTTCATGAAATTGTGTGGAGACAAATATTAAAAAAATTAAAAACAAAATATTACTGCAATTCATGGTTGGAATAAATTATAATTAGTAGAAATTACATTAGTAATTGTACTTTAAATAACCTTAAACGAAAGTGCAAGTGAGTGATTTAGGAAGCAGGAGAAATAAAAACATGGTGAACATAAAAGTATAAAAATGCGATTCAGCACACCACCATTGATGAATATATTATTTTGTATTCTTTTTGTAACTATTATTTATTGACATTCAATTGGTCGCTGTTCTTGAATTCAAATTTTTACATCAATAGATTGATTTCTGCTCTCTCTCTCTCATAAAAAACAGCACATTCAAAATAACAGTAGCTATCTGATAAAATAAATTCAAATAGGAAACTCTTTAATTAAAAATTATTTATTATTCAGTTAATACTGAAAATTCCAGTATTTTACATCAACACCAGCATTATGAAGTAGCAAAAAAAAAAACTTGTAATAACAATGTTCAGTATCACAGTATTGAGACTGCTATCAAAACACAATAAATCATAGAAACCCTGAAAGTTTTTCTACAGAATACAGAGGAAGTTTTCATTTGAAAATAAATTGATTATCAATGAGAAACTGAAAAAGTAAAATAGATACAGTAAAAATAAAACATAAACTTACAGTATCACAGCATTTTGGACCATTTCCAGAGTATGGGAGAGCCTAAATAAAATTATTGCAATAATATTAACAATTTAACAATGTTTAATATATTAATAATACAAAAGAAAGAAAGAAAGTATGAAAAATTAAAAAAAAAAGTAAGCTCTACATATAGACTAAGCAAGGATTTCTGTTTAGGTACACAAAAATCTGAATTAATATAAAAATTATACCAGGCCCTTAAACCAGTCTAGGACCTCTACAGCCTAGGGTCTAAATATCTTAACTGTAAAAAGCCTGAGGAGGGAGCAACTGTTTCCTCCTGACCTCCTTTATAAAGTACCTGATTTAGAGATAGTGCTACAAAACAACCAGTAAACTCCCTGCCTATTGTGTCATACCATGTCATGTGTTCAGCTTTTTTGGGCTTTTCTGGTTAGCACAGCAAGTTATGAGAGAAAAAGAGAAATTACAAAATCCTTGACAGCGAATTCTACGTCACTTACACATCTGATTCTATTTAGTGTCTTTATTTTTGTATTTCTGACAACTGTTACAAGACGGAGTAACCATATCCTACCTACTTCCTTCAATTGTTTTTAATGGAAAATAATCTTTTGTGTATTCTTTAACTGTACTTTCTTCAGTTCTTGTCAAAACTTTGAAGTTTTTAATCCACTTTTAAATCTATTTCAGCAGTTAAGTTTTAATACTCATGATCAAGAAACTTTTTCTTCTCAAAAAATAAGAAATCAGAAATTAATGACATCAATATAATTTCTACTATGTGATAGATCCGAAAAACTGTGGAAAAAAATTTCATGTCTGTAGTAATGGTGGAAAATTTTTTTGCAAACCTTTTAATCATATGATTAATAACTCTTTTGTGCGGGCATTACTATAACTACCCAAAAGTAAAAGATTTGATAAATATAATATCAAAGAGTACTTCATATAAATATAAAACACGAAGGTATTTACAAAAGGTTGCAGATTAGGGAATAGGATATCATGTGTATGAAAAAGTACTTACTGAACAAAGTATTTTATATTTTCAAATTCAGAATAAAACAAACATTTTTTTTATAGAAATGTAGAGTCAGAAATTCGGGGAGGGGGGGGGGGGTATCAACATGAAAAGGTTTGATCCTTCAAAGAAGGTTATATCAAAATGTAAAGAATCTGTTCTGCTTATTGAACAGCCTGATGCTTAATGCCTAACAGTGAAAACAAGCATAGATCATTTTATGATGAATTTTGTTTAACTCTGTGCATTCCTTTTTAGAACAAGGCAGTTAAAAGAACTATTGCTCCTGGGTCCAAAGCAGTGGTCATCAAACTCATAAAGCTTCTGAGCTATTGCATGGTTTTTGAATTTTGGAGAGCTACCAGCTAAAAGAACTAATAACCAACGCATCAATTGTAACTCAAAGCCTTATTTTTTTCATAGCACATGATTTTTATTCATTTTGCTAAATACATCTTTTATCCCTTAAAAATAATATTTTGTTTCTATACTTCAAGTTTCAGGTCTTTCAGATATTTTCTTGCAGAGTTATGGCATGAAATAGCCATCTCTCAAGTTTTTGTACATCAATGCATACATCAGATTTTAACATAAACAGCCTTACAGCCTTATTTTACAACCAAATTCAGGTAATCACATTTAAGTAATATAAATCTTACCAGTGTTAGGAATAAGCCGTCATTAGTCGTATTTTGTGACCAAAAATTTTGACTGGATGCCTAGATTTGCTACCCTAAGGGCCAAATTTGATGCCTAGAATTTTAGATGGCAGTGCAGCGTTTCCTTCAAGACTCATTTTGATCAAGATTTATAATTGGTTCGAAAGATAAATTTGTAAAACTAATTTTCAAATACAAACAATTTTCTCTTTAAGAAATAATTTTTTAAAATGTCAGTGTGTAGCTTACAGCAGTGCACAACTAGTGTGCTTAATAAAAAAAATTAAAATATTCGATTCACTGAAAATGGCACCTAGGTTGTTTATTTTGACACCTGAAAACTAATACCAGGCATTATCATGGCGCCTAGACTTAAATTCTTATTTATAACACTGAATCTTACACCATGCAAATTTCTTTCCAAGTCTAAACACCAAGTGAAAAATTTTACTTCATTACCTCTATTTTGTTTGACAACGTACTATTAAAATCTTCTGTTTGACGTAACATATCACGAACATTATTCAGAGCCTCTGCAATGGAAGAAGCTGTTTGAACAACAGAGTTGTGAGCATCCGCGGGAACTTGCTTTCGTTTTGTAACTTTTCTACGAGTTGGATGAGCATCTATGATAGAATTCGCATTGAAACCAGAGTACCACGTAGAATGGCCATCTGATGATGGATTAGATTTCAAATCAATCACAGATAAAGCAGGCCTATATTCTCTTGGAGGCAAAGGAGGGTTCTTCTGAAAAGTGAAAAAAATGGTTAGCTTTATTGAAAAAATTAACCTTTAATACATTTTTGTAAACTTCCAAATCTAATTCCAGGGTTCATACTCAATTTTAGAAACAAAAATGAAGGAGTTTAGAAGGATAAAAATTAGAGTTTGAAAGGCTACTTTTACCATTGAAATATTGCTATTTTCAACTCCGTTTTATTTTACCTGATCACTAAATATTATGTTACATCTGGGTCATTCCAGCAAAAATGGTACAAATCATGTCAGAGACTTTGGAATTTTTTAAAATCAATTTTAATAACTACCACCCATTAAGTGTATTTTTTATTGGTTCCCCATTTAATTTTGTGCCATGAAGTATCAATTGATTAGGTATAATCCATTTAGAAAGGACACAAAAAATATCATCTTTGTCAGAAGAAGGAGAAAATGACATGTCCCAGCTTCAAATTGCTAGAATTTTGAATGTGATTTAAAATTAAACTGAAATGTAACAACAAAATAAATTACGCTGCACTTCACAAGAGATGCTTCTGACACCATTTCTGCAGATTATTACGCAAATGAAAAAAAATTTCCCCAAAAAACACTATTATTTATCCATGTCCCTAGATTTTCTATATTTCGAATTGTCCACTCTGTTAGAAGCCTTTTGGAAATAAAATAAACAATTGCATTCAATCTGATATATTAAAAAAAAATTATAGGTAGAATAACTGCCGTGATTAGCTTGCTACATTGAATTATGTAGTCAACAACCAGGGTGAGCCTAGTCCTTTTCTTATGGTCAATTTGAACAGTTGGATGTCCACTCTGTTAGAGTCGATTTTATGATGAAAAAAAATAGATTTTTTCTTGAAATTGCAGACAGACTTACAGTTTTAGGCTGTTTATTCCACTTTATGCTTGTTCTGTGATTCTAACTTTTCTTTGTGACTGGTAGGGATAAAACCTACTAGTCTGTGACTTTCTACTCACAGTAACCTGCCAAAGCTATAAGCAGAACCTACTTTTAGAAGTGATTACTTTTCCTAGAATTGCTACAAATTTTATGATTTTCCAAAACGTTCTGATCTTTATCTTCACAATAGGACATCCATGGATTATATAATTTTAAATGAAATATATAACAAAAAAATAATCCAGTAATTTTTAGCACCCAAAATCCAAAACTGCAATTAAATTGAAATCTCCATCAAACAAATACATTTAAAATTTTAAATTCTGCTATGCTTTTAGGAGACAAAGAACAATATTACGCATGAGCAAAAAGCCATAATAGACACTAACGCAATATAAAATTGTTTGAAAAATGTAATTGCTGTCTAGCAAAAAAAAAAAAAAAAAAAAAAACCAGAAATTAAACTTAAAAAATTACATAACCAATCATTTGAGGCATAACATTAACAGCATTTACAACAAAATTCATATACGCTGATCATAACAAATACAGGATATTGTTACTGTTGGTCCTGCTTAAACGAATACTGTCGGTTCCAAGAAATATTATTCGATTAAGCGGGGATCTTTAACATTGCGTCTATGGCATGGGTTCCGGGATGTTTTATTCGTTTAAGCGGGGTATTCGTTTATCCGTTACCCGATTAAGCGGGGACAACAGTATATGACTGCAGACCATGTTATGACATTAACATTTTAAAGATTTCATCTAAAAAATATTTTAAGTTTAAAAATAAAAGTTATTAAAAAAACATACTTCAGCAATACTTTTTGTGTGATGTTCTGCAACTGCTCGTATTCTATTGACCCAGAACTGCCTCTCTTTCGCATCATTAGCTATGAATTTTAAGAATAGTCACACATAAATAAAAACATGAAATTGTTTTTTTAAACACTTTTTATTTAGAAACTTTAAGTTTTTTAAGATAATGACTCAAAATCTTGGAAACTAGATAATGATCATGTAAACTAATAAAAGTTTATGATGCAACACACATCTCATTAGTGCATACAATCCAAAATTCACATCTTTTAACTGCATATAGGTGTAGTAGGATTACTTATATGAGCCCTTCTCCAAAAAATAATTCTGGCTGTGCTAGTGGCTGCATAAACAATTAACATAACAATTTTAATAATTTATAGGACCAAACGGTAATATCATTTGCTTGAAACTATCAATTTATTCTTTGAACATAATAATTATTTATGACAAAAAGTAAGAAAGTAGAAAATAAGAAAGAAATAGATACATATCTTTGTGCTTGGAAAGTAATAGCAAATGAAACAAAGTTAAAAACACAGATGAGCAGGAACATTGCAGACGTGTTTTGACATTACAAAGAATGCCTTTTTCAATGCAAACTTTCATCGTTAGATGATCTTCCATCCTTAAGCTCAAAATTTTGCATTGAAAAAGGATTCCTTGTAATGCCGAAACATGTGTCAGCAACCTTCCTGCTAATTTGTGCTTTTAACATTATTTTGTTTGCTTTTGGAATGTAAGTGTTTACATAAGTCAAATTTATGAAAATAGGGGCAAAGAGTGAATCTTGTTTTCTTCCTCTTTTTTTTTTAAGGTGGAGGGAGGGGGAGAGGGATCAAGGAAAGTTGAGATCTCCAAAAGAGAATGCTTACAAAAAATGGTCAAGGTTACACTGCAGTGGTAACCATAAAAGAGGTATCTGCAGCTGAAATCAAAATAAGCAACTGCTTTCAACTGCAACTGCCTTTTGAGCCTCATATTTGATTCAGATTCTACATTGTTAGAACTTTTCAAAAAATTGAGGCGGGGTTCGCCTTCATATGAATAAAAACTCCATTCAGGAGGACACACTTTATTCACATACACAAGACAAAACCTTTATACCACAATCACATTAGATAATGGTATAATCGCAGTAGACATTTTTGAGAGCAAGCTACATTGAAAGGTGGCTATGACGGTGTACTTCCTCCTTGTACGTCACGTCTGCCTCAAAATATTTCCCATTCACAAACGGCCATAAAACATTGCATACAGGAAAACATAAGCGGGTGTTATAAAGAGCCACTTAGTGAGAATAGCTCAATTTTGATAAAAAGAGTAGACACGACATTTCTGCTTAGCACAGCAGCAGTACTCATTCGTTTCATTTCAAAATTGTCATTTTACTAATTATACAGTTTAATAATTGAAGTAGATAACTATTACCTTTTAACTTATACAATTCACCACATGCGGCACTGATAGCAAAAGATTGACCATCTTCATCACTTGGTGATATCACAGCTCCCTTTTAAAAACATTCATATGAATAAACCAATTAATGAAATTCTAATTGTTTGAAAGAAAAAAAGATTACATCTAAACATTTCACAGCAAAATTATTGAAAGTATTGGTGCAGTGTAGTCAAAGAGGGGGAATATCATAATAGCGTCTCCCTACTCTCTTTTTAAACTTTTAACTGTATCCTCCATTTTTTTATGTTTTAACACATGTGCTCCCTTCTTTTCGTGTTGCCTCCCTTTCTTAAAAAAAAAAGAAATCACTTTTTCTGAGAAACAAAACTGTCTCTTCTATGATGTCAAGTGTAAAACAACATTATTATTTTGTTGAAAGGAAAAACGTAAATATTTAAATGAGTGACATAACAAGGCACAACATAACAAAGAGTTACTGTTTTTTTTTTTTTTTTTTTCAATTTTTAAAAAGACATTTCTAGATTAAAAAAAAATAAATAATAAAATGTATAAAATGAAATGTAATCACCTATATTTTAAAAATATGACACTTTTATTAAGTGTGGATTAAGGGATCACATTAATTGAAAAATACCCAAACCATTAAATTCTTTCTTTGCTCATTTTAAAACTTCTATTTCAAAAGACATGGGGAAAGTTTCAATGCTCTAGCTCAATTATTTTAAAAGTGAGTAGTTTTAAGCACCATATGCTAAGTTACCACAAGCAAAAGACAATTTTAAAGATCATTTTCTCATTCCCTAGTTTACATGGTTTTTGAATCCCTAAGGACATTTTTTTATTATTATTAAAGATACATGTTTAAAGTAATACTTTTTGCAGTCAGTATTTTAATAGAGGTGGTTATTCCAGTCATTGAGCAAAAGATTAACTAATTAATTCATTTAAAATGAAAGTTTATGAAAAAAAAGTGATAAAAAAGGTATTAGGATTTTAAAAAAAATGAAATTATTAAAAATTTTTTCGTTAGAAAAAGTGGATAATGTTATTAATCTTTGTTAATAAATTATTGATTTTAAATAAGCCTACCTGCAATGCTTTCAAAAAATTATTTATTTTGCTTATATTATATTTAAAAAAAGTGATTGTAATGCGATTTCTTAAAAAATCAATAAAAAGGAGAAAGAGAACAAAAGTAACAACTTACTGCAAGAAAAATTGCTCCTCTTGGCCTTTTTTTCTTGACTTCATCTAGCTAGAAAAAAATAAAGCTGCATGTACAATGTTTCTTAGGATATGAGTATTGTCATGAAAATATCACCAACATTAATTTATGATTTCTTAAATTTAAATTTCAACAAGAAGTTCTGTCAAGAACTAAACGAGCCTACTTTCCCGTACATCGACATCGGCATTCTAGCATCTGATCATTATTCTCTTGATTATCTAAGACCAAAAATTATGTCAAACATACCTTTTTAGCACTTGAAGCTGATTTCTAAAAGCAAAATATACCCCTCTCATCAGATGAAATAGACACATAAAAAGTAAATAAATGAATAAATAAAGTTTTGTCGCACCTTTTAAAGAATTTAACTGTTACAGTTCTTCCGTAAAAAATTCCTCAATTGTTTTCAAAAAAAAAATTAAAAGTACAAAGTACATCAAAACACATTTTATCAAAGAAAAAAAAAAAAAAACTCGTCCGTTGATAAAATGTCTCGAATTTCACTTTTAATCCGTTGCCAGTTGTTAAATATAAATAAAGAATAAAATGCCCTCGTGAATGAAACATTTTTGTTACAAAAAAAATCGTCTGCCAAAAATAATAATAATAATAATAATAAATTCAATAAAACAAATGAATAAATAAACAAAAAATCGTCTGCACAGTCAGTCATTTTTTTTCGGACTGTTTACTCAAAAGTTATTAGGGGTGACAGTTTGCTTGAGCGGTTCAATGTTGAACGAAAAATTGTTCAAACCGGAAATGTAAATACGGGAATGAAGTATCCTTGAAAAGTTCTTTCCAACAAAAAAAAGTTTGTTCAAATCGGACTGCTCATTAAAAAGTTAGTATCGCGGGACAGGTTGTTTGAAGGGCTCAAATTTGAACCAAAAATTGTTCAAATCAAAAAATCAAATATTGAATGAGCTGTACTCGCCGAGATCTTCCAACAAAAAAAAGTTCGTCCAAATCGGAATGTTCATTCAAAAGTTATTAGGGGGGGACAGACAGATCGACCGACAGACCGACACACAAATTCCCCATCTCAATACCCTACTTTCAAATTTTTAATTTTTCGATATTCATTTTACCTCTTTATTTTTTTCACTTGGCGATATTTTTTTGGACTTGGCGATATTTTTTAACTTGGCGATATTTTTTGGACTTGGCGATATTTTTTAGATGCATTAAGCTACTTTTAATACTTTTTTCGTCTTTCTTTTATTTTTAACGGGAAAGTAGGCTAAAAACCAAGTACAGTGAAACCTCGCTTAACCAACACTCCTTCAAAGCAGACACCCCTCACTACAGACAGTTTATTTTATTCCTGTTTTTTTTGTAAGGTAAAACCCGTTCTTTTTGTAAGGTAAGACACAGTACAGTTCTTTTAATATATGTGCGAAAGTATGTAAGAGGCTCTTAATATTAAATTCGAGTCATCTTGCGATACAGCTTGTTAGTAAACATATCTTACACAAGGGGTGGAAGAATGTTAGAACGCGGTCCTCCAACTTGTGTTATGCCTACATAAAAGTTACCAATAAAAAATTATTATTTTACTTAAAATGCCCAACTCCCAAAAATCATATTGTCCCTGGTTGCAATTGTGATTAAAAAAGGCAACACAGAGTGTTAAGTATTGCAAGATTATGTCAATACTTGCAATTATTTATGTAGGCTTCTAGAATACTGTGCAGTTTACTTGCCTATAGCTGTAGACAATTAATGTTAAGCTTTAAATATTTTTAAAAAACAAAAAATATCATACCATGTAGTACTCCAAAATACCAGTTTCTGGAATAAGTATAAACCAGCGATACTGCCAACCTTTCACAACATTTGTATACTTATAAAGTTGACCTTCCAAAGGCCGGCTGGAAAAACAGTAATCAATTCATAGTGAGCTGATAGAGCATGAAAAGTGAACCAATATAGAAATAACATCAATTAACTTCCAAAAACTGATCAAAGATTAAAAGAAATAATGAAATGGGTAGATTTCAAGCAAAATTTTATTTAGTATTGTAAACCAATGATAAAATATCCAACCAGTAGAATGATTGTAAAGAACATTAAAATTCTTACCTCATCTTATTTCGTTCCTGAGCATCCAATTCCTGAAAGAGTGGAAAATGCCATCTTTAACTTTGTAATCATATAAACCTAAGCATACTGTCGGCCCCACTTAAACAAATAGTGTGGTTCCAAGAAATATTATTTGATTAAGCGGGGTATTTTTTCAAGCAGGGATCTTTAACATTGTGTGTATGGCATTGGTTCTGGGATATTTTACTCGGATAAGGAGGGTATTTCTCCGTTACCAGATTAAGTGGAGCTGACAACACTTTAATTGAATATCAAATGCATAAAAATCAGCACATAAAAATACCTGAAAATATATATTTTCTAATTCAAATACCGTATTTTCCAGTTAGAAGATTATTAGTGTTATTATTATTATTTTATATTTATTTTTTTATGTTCCCTAAAATTATTTGCATCTTATGCACCAGGATGCAATTTTATTAAAAAAAATGTACACTACAGAAAAGAATCAATTATAATGGCAATTAAAATAAAAGCAGAAACATAACTGGAGTAATTAAAACAAACTATACAAATGTGACAACTAGCAATAGACTCTGGACCCAGCTAAGCTGGTCCTAATCAATTTATAGTCCCCAATGAAGATCAATGGTACTCTTAAAGCTATTTATTTAACCCAATTTAGCAATAACTTCTATTAAGAGAAGGGGATGCAAAGGTATAAAAAGTTTGGATGACACTACCTTTGGTCAAAAATGGTTCCTGCTACTAAGAATACATAAGTTTCCATGATTTCTTCCATAATATAGACATTTCCATTTCCCAACAATGAACAACACACAACACCCTCGTTTTTGACAACTTAGGAAGTTAATCTAAAACTTCTTGAAGCTGATTCACTTGTTCAAAATTTCCATACATTTGAAACCACCAAGAAAAATATTGATGGTCCCAGAACAAAAGTTATTATGTATGAATACTATAAATTACAGAAATTAAAACATTAAAAAAATACCAAAATCAACAGCGGCAATGCAGTGTTGGTAATATACAGTGAACCAAATAACTTAAGATCCGTTGAATCTCTCCTATTATATTTACAATAACGTCTAATCCCAAAAATTTCAAAATGAATTGTATTTTTAAGTTAATTAACTCTTTAAGTGTAATTTACGTGATTTCATTAAATTTTTAACAAAATACTATGCTTAAAAGAAAAACTATATGAAAATGAGGAACAAAACAAATAAAAGTAACGTACCAAAACAGTACGTAAACAAGCGATAAAACGATCAGCGCTGTGATTTCCACAGAGAAGGGGGGAAAAGATAGGGGGAAAGGGTGAATCTGATCACAAGGACCAAGATCAAATGCTTAATTCAATAAGATAAGGAAGGTAAATAAGGATAAGCAATGCTTCCCATGCATAAGCAAAACAGACACATCAAGAAACGAGTCAAATAATTATGATCGACAAGGAACAAAACATGAACCAATTTCTTTCTAGTTCATTCAATGGATGATTAATACCTCTGCCTTCTTCATGGCAGTAATTAGCGTTACTTTTTCATCTTCGGTGAGCTCAGGAACATCATTAATTAAACAGTTAATATCGTCTGCTTTTGAGGAATACGCCATAGTAGGCGTTAAGGAAGTTGCCATTGAGGTATGTGAAATAAATGACACAATTTTACGGATCAAGGATCACAAGAATGAGGAAAGCCGCAAAGAGCAAAAGAAGTAGCTGGAAACCTTGAAATTTAAAAACTAACATTTTTCGCCAAGTTCAGCAAAGTTAGATGGCTGAATACAAGCAAGGGCAAAATTTGTGTCGGAGAAAAAGGAAATCAAGTATCGAATATTCGTACGAGGCTTGCAGGAATATTTTAGGCTTCACATGCAGATAAATTAATCATTACGTATCATAATATGAAACAACAAATACATTAGGGACACAATATTTGAAGGAGGTAGGGAGCACAACACACCTTGCAACGGCAGTTAAAAAGATATCACCTATTCATCACGAAATATAATGCCAATGTAATGCAATATGTAAAAACAATGTTGGACAATATTTGATTTCGACATCGGCAGTGAAGTCGGCGCTGCTGGTGGCTCCGGGGATGTACCGGGTGTACGGTCAGACATCTGCCTCTTCAATAATCCCTGAAATCGCGCATAAGTGTGAAATAGAGGACGAATCAGAAAGAGGAGGAATCAATGGTGGACAATGTTATTTTACCAAGTTTCTTGATAATTTAAAGATAGTGGTTCATTTTAAATAGGTTGCATTTTATTATAAGCGGCAAACTCTTTTATATCTGAGATAACTGAAGTTTAAAAATTGAACGAATGTCTACAACAAAATTGTTTGACTAAAACTAATAAGGTGTGATAATCAGAAAACTTTTCTTCTGTAAATTTTATTTGAATGGCGGTGCTTTACGTCAGGTCAGTCATTCCGAATCAGTCTAGATTGGATCCTAAGATGCATATTTAAAGCAAATTGTATCAAGTAAAAACGAATACGCTCATATACACAAGTATATTTAAATTCTCTAAACCAGGGACCCAGGAAGGGCGAACGATTGCTCCTTTTTTTGACTCCCAAATGAGTCCTCTGAGCAGGGCCGTCGCGAAGCAAGTTCGGTTGGGGGGGTGTTGAGATTAAATTTGCCGACCAATTTCCAACGTTTTGCCGACTTATATGAGTGAATTTTGATCCGTGATTTTCAAACCAATGGGCTCCATAAAGCGAGTAAATTGAGGGTGTTAAGTTTCAGAAAAAAAAATGTAACATTGAAAAAAAAAAAAAGGCATGATGCATTATGAATGCACATCAATTTCACGACATTAACACTGGTTCATCAACCATATTGCTCTGAAAATTTCTAAAAAATATAGGATATAACTTCGCTTGCACACCCTGGCTTTTAAGACTATGCAGAGTTGTCGGGCGTCATTTTAGACAAAAATAAAAAGCTTTTTTTGTTAAGACGCAATTTCAAGTTATTTCTGTAAGGAGCATTAGGAACTTGTTTGATTTGTGGACGCTCTTCTACAAAGTTTCGAAATAGAAGCTCTAAAAACGCATTTTTGAATGTACATGGAAAGTTTTTGATATTGACGTCCTAAAACGCAATTTAGGACTACATGCTGACGCGTTAGGGGAGGAGGTGGTTACTCTCTTCCGGATGTGTTTGTGTGTGTGTGTGTGTGTGTTTGCGTATTATTATGTTTTTTATTAGCGATGACAAATTGCTATATATTTTCTTTTTGGACCTCAAATTGCAAGCAGTTCCTCTTTCAAATTGGCAGTTTTCCAGGTTTCTAGATCACCATTTTTTGCCTAGCTAATCTATCATACAGGATTTTTTATGCTAGTCGTAGTGGCGCCATCTTTTAATTTACTTGGCAATCGATCTGGCTAGCACCAATTTGGCTAATATTACAAAAAAATGCCTAAATTTGCATTTCTGTTGCCAATTTGGAAAATTTCTCTGTGGGCCTGTGGAAAGCCTTGGATCTCAACACCAGTGTTTCTTTCAGACATCTTTCCGGGGGCACTGCACTCCCGGAGAAAGTCAACTGCCCCCCCCCCCCGGGAGAAATTTCAGTTTGCACTAGCACATATACACACAAAAGAATAACAAAAGAAATAAATCAATAAGTGAAAATAATCAATAAATAAACAAGTTTAAAAATAAATAAAAGCTTTAAAACATATATCGTATTTGTGTGTGTGGGGGGGGGGGGGTAATCAAAGATGGCCTGCAATTGTATCTTAGGACCAGGTCCTGATTACTGAATCGGCCAACTAGGCCGCGGCCTAGGACCCCCACAATTTAGGAGCCCCCAAATGGCTAAAATTGTTGTAGTCAATGCCTAAATTTGTTTTATCCCATGCTTAAAATTGAAAAGATTCATTATGGGAGGTCCAAAAGAAGTATTTGGCCTAGGGCCCCGTGATATCTTAATCAGGCCTTGCTTAGGACATCAGTTTCAGAAAAATAACGGAAAAGAATTTGCAAACCTTATCCTTTTTCCATTGACATCAAAAATCGCCTACAGTTGCGCCTTTTGTTTTAAAAGTGGGAGGGAGGATTTAAATTTCAAAACACTTCCAGCGAGAGTACTGAATTGCATTAATATTCATAATGTTATAAAAGTGTCTAGAATTGCGTTTTTAGAACTTCAATTTTTTAAAATTTAAAAATTCTAATTTTTATCAAAGATGGTTTATACTGCAAATTTGGAAAATTATGGGAGACGGAAGTCCGTGGACATTATCCTTTCCCTTATCGACCACAAAAGGACTTACTATTGCGATTCCAGGATTTCAATCTCAAAAATTTTAAAAGGTAAAGTCCTAAACCCACCCCTTTCTCTGATGGCATCAAAAAGCACTAAAATTGTGTTTTAATGTTTCAATTTCAAAAACTTTTCCGGGGTAGAGTTCCGAACTCGAACCCTAACGTCATCAGAGACGGCTTACATTCTCCTTTTCAGGACTTCAATTTCGGAAAAGTTCCAAAAGAGTTTCACAGACCACATTTATCTCCCCTATCTAATCAAACATAGCTTACAATTTCGCGTTTAGAACTCAAATTTCGACTTTATTTTCTTGAAGAGAGTTTCAAAACCTGTCCCTTTCTCAACTTCATCACACATACCAACAATTGCGTTTTTAGGCCTTCAGTTAAATGTGGCAATTTCAGCAAAAAAATGTGGGGGAGAATCCGTGACCCCTCCCCCTAGTTAGGGGCCTTACCTTAAATATCATCTCAGATGACCTACAATTGCGTATTTAGAGCTCCAATATTGAAATATTTTGAGGGTGGTGTCTTGAACTTCATCCCTTACCGAACGTCATCAACGAACCTATACATTTGTGTATTTTGGGCTTCAAGTTGGGAATTTTTCTGGGGGAATGCCTCCGGATTCCCCTTAGTGTTTTTTAATATCTAACAAAATTTTGTTTTGGGAACAAACAAGTTTTTGGAGTTTCAGTTTCGAAAAATTACCGGGCGGAAAACTAAGTTTTTTAAACATTTATTGTCTCTCCGATGGGAATGGTGGCCAGGAAAATTTATTTAGGGAGGGGTCTAACCAATCATTAAGATAAATTTACGAATTGATTTTACAAAAGAGAAATTTTTTTATAAAAGAAAGCGATTTTTTATTAAATAAGAAATTTTTAAATTATTTCGGAGAGGAGGAGAGGTTGTCAACATCCACTCCCTTTAATACGCCCTTGGCAACTGCGGATCCAGCTTTGGTGGAGGTCACTGTCCAAAAAGGAGGGGGGGGGAGTAAAATTTTAAGGGTCAAATGGGGGGAGAGTTGACCAAATTTATCGAAATCCAGCTAGCTTTTGTTTTTGGAGGAGATCAATATAAGAAAGGGGGGGAGGAAGGCAAAACTACAATTTTAGATCTCAAATTTAGTGGGAGGGGGGCAAACTTATCGAAAAAAGTCTCCGAAATTCAGTTTTATGCTATTTTTGCCCCCCCCCCCCGACCCGCTGGATTCGCGCCTATCTTTGTGCCCCTACGGATTCTCAAAGTGCCCCCCCCCCCCCGGAGCTAAATGTCTGAAAGAAACACTGCTCAACATTTCCTACACTATTGAAGATTGGCCAAACAGCGTTTTTTAAGACTTATGTTTTCAAAATATTCCGAAATAACCCTGATCATATTGGGGAATACTAAAAAATCTGCTTTATTAATATTATCTGAGTGAGGGCTTCCTTGAACAAATTTAAAAAAAAAATCGTTACAGAAAAGTATTAAAAAATATTACTTGGAGGAACTTTTTTTTTTTTACTTTTGCTTTTCTGGGGGCTTAGTCCCTAAATGTAAAATTCTAACTCCGTTCATGCCCTCTGAATCTGACACGAGTTTTTAATTTCAATTTCCTGTATTTTTTTTATTACAGAATTAAACAGCAAAATAGTTAGAATACAGCTGACTTTTGTACATTTCGAACATGGCAGAAATAAAACTTATTGAATAAAAATTATTTAAGTTTCTTAGCTATCTCAACCCTTTGTTATCGGAAGAAAATAGAAAATTAAAAATTTCATAAAAAGACCCTTTTGGGGCACAAATAAATACCATAATAACAAATAAATATGGGCATAAATAAATGTGGGGCAAAGTGAAATGATAAAATATTTTCAGTTTGCAGCGCCACTTATCAAGCAATCTTTTAACTGAGTTCCTGAACAAATAGTTGATTCCTGACAAGAAATAAGTAGTTCTAAAGATTAACGAAAAAAATTATACAAGTTATTTTCGAAATTAGATACACCTTTTGTAATATTCGTGGTTTTTCGAAAACATTTTTCGTTAGTATAAAATGATAAAATTCTTGTAATTATAATTTTGAGCACTAGTTGAGGTCTCCTAATGTCCAGTGCAGTACTAATTTAGTTCATGTTTAAAATGTTTTGATTTTAAATGCTTGATGCAATGTGTAAAGTGCACGTCGAGCAAAGTGGATGGGACAAACTGAAATAGTAGTTCATTTCGTTTTCTTAGGCATTCATTTATGAAATCACGAAAGTATTTTCTCCTTTATTAATTAATTCATTTACATTCTTATACTTAATTACTCGCTTATTTACGCATCCATTCATTTACATTCCTATACTTAATTACTCGCTTATTTACGCATCCATTCATTTATTTTCTTATAGATTCTCTATTTTATTCACTTATTTATTTTTTCCATATATTAATTTATTCACTTATTTATTTTTCTCATACATTAATTAATTCACTTTTTTATACAATCGTTTATTTTTCATTAACAATTCATTTTTTCGTTTATTTACGCATTCATTTGACGAAAATTACTGTTAATTACTGAATAGGAAGTTTTACTTATTTATTTTTTTATTTTTCCATAGTATAGCAGCGGCTTAAAGGGGCTGATCACGTTCTACACAAGGCTGCTATATCTTAGCCTTAAACTGTAGCTAAGCACAATAAATAATTTTCTACTAAACGTATAAGTAGCCCATCATCTCATCTCAAATAAATGAAAACAAATTTCATAAGAATACTTACAATTACGTAAAAAAATTGTTTCTATAATTATTCCCAACAAACACAAACGACAAGTCAATTTTAGTTGGACAAAGTTCAACCTCTTAGTACTAAGAAAAAATCCAAACACCTACAAATTCTGCAATCCAAAGAAATCAATCAATTATTATCAGGTTTCTTATTTTAAAACATACCTCAAAAATCTAAATCCTTGACGCTCCCTGACTTGTTTTTCTTTCTTCTTTGGGGTGATGAAAGTGGAAGTATGCATTTTTGAAGGGTAATCCGGAAAACGAAAAGCAAAAAAGCAAGTTGTCCTAGCCGATTCCTCTTTTCTTTCTTTCTTTGTGACGGTCTTGGTCGAAGCTTTTTGTCTCTTTTCGCGCCAAAAGGAGGAGGAAAAAGGTCCTCGAGCGACACCACCGAAATCTCTAGGCCCCGGGATTCTTCCATGAACGCGTCCCCCCAACAACGAATGAATCATGCAATGAAGACAAAAGAATCAGCTAAGATCCCAAGACCCCCCCCCCCCAGCTAAAAAGACTCACTGACCAGACAAAGAGCAGAGCAGAAGCGAAGCGTCCGTTGTCACCATTCGATTACTTTCGACGATCTGAACTTTCTTTTTCTTTTCACATTTTTGTACAACTTCAATGTAAGATATTTAGGAAATTGCGATCTGAGAGTTAATTTATTATATTCCTATTAAAAGCTTATGCATGCTTTGGTATGGATTCAAAAAAAAATATTAACAAAAAAAAAAGATGCTATGGAAGAATATATTTCCTGCCCAGGTAACGAGCCCTGAGGTGTCCGTGAAACAAATGGAGCCTGTTCTCACCCGAAAAAATTTCCAAAATTACAGGCCTAAATAGGTAATTTTGGCCTCCCTTTGGTCGGTCCTTAAACAATCAAATATAGCCGATAGCTGCATTTTTAGGACTTATATTTCGAAAAAAATTGCCAAATATCCCACATTTTTGCCCCAAAATGGCACTTTGATCCCTCCTTTCCATAAGATATTACAACCCACTCCTTAACTAGAATATGGATCCGCCTTTGAGAACTGCCGACCCGTATTTTACCATTCGGCAAAATGACATGATTTCCTTCCATCACATAAATTTGAGTTCGGCGCATCCCTCGGTATAATGTTGGCAAAATGAGACTTAGTTGAAGTAACTACCGGCAAGTTAAGATTGCAGTAAAAGAAGAAGTCGCTGAAATGATTTATCTTCTTTCAAATGAACTGAACAGTTGTCTACGATCATCACATGATTCAAACGGTACATGTTTTTATTTTTTCTTTTTTTATTAAAAGTGAAAATGTAAACATGGCTCTCAAAAAAAGCTACTTATTGCTTAACTCAAAAATTTTGAATTCAGTATCAAAGCAAAAATGCCGACTTTAGAGCCAAATTCACTGAGTGAACACTTATTATGTCGGCAAATTGAGCAGTCGGCAAAATAAGCATTTGGTGAGCAGTTTAAAAAGTTCTGTGTCTGAGATATGAAATCAATAGAATGAACATGAAGCATTATTACCAAACATGGTATTATAACAAATTATAAATCTGTATACATGTGTACTATACCTATAAAAAAGAGGGGAAATGAAACATTTCGCGAATCCTGAATTTGAAAAAGGAAAAATGCCGATTCTAGTGAATATGACGATTGACGTCGCCGTATTTATACATGAGCCTACTCGGTCAAAATGCGCAGGAGATGATACGTTAAAGGGAACAGTCGGTAAAATAATTTCAAACGGTCGTGTAACTGAATATGTGTGATTGAGCCTTTTTTTAATTAAAAAAAAGGTTTTGAAAATCTGAAACATTAAAAATTCCGAATCAAACTGATTTTGCCGACTGGAAAAAATCGCTGGGAGGGTGACACACCCCTCTCACCCCCCCGGTCGCGACGGCCCTGAAAACATTGATTGGGGGCCGAATCTCTGGACAGTCTCAAGTGACAAGGAAGGGATATTTATTGCTAACAGGTTGTAGCCTGAGCGGGGTGCAAGAGAAAAGCTGTAAACATCTTCATTTCAAGCGATTTTTCGACATCACTCCCACCAAAAAACTTGAGACGAGGGGGAGGGGAGGGGGCAAAAAGGGGAGCAGTGGAAGGTCGAAAGCAGGGTTGCCAGATTTAAGAACTTTAACACGGGACAGGCTTTAAGGGGGGGGGGGGAGGAAGTCTAAAAGACCAATTTTTACAACCTTGATTTTCACATCAACCATTTTTCACAAATTTATTCATGAAAAAAAAGCAATATACAATGAACATATGAAAAGAAACCTTATTTGTTACCATTGCACAGTTATTTTACTTCACGAGTATTAGTGGGAATAGTTTTAACACTAAATATTGTTAAAATTCGTGTGTCTCTGCTATTGACCGACTTTTTCCAAAAATAAGGCGCAATAAAATCATTTGCAAATAGCAACACGGCTTTTAAAATGAACTACACCTTTGTTAAATGGATTATCACAATGATTTTTGCTTTAGCTGAACATAAGACAAAGATGATTACACTTCAGAACAGAAAAATAGTATGATTCAATTAATTCTTTTATCATTATTTCACATTTTTTGTTTCACTTTTTTTTCTCGAAATAATGTTTCGTTTCGAAAAATGTTACTCCCAGCAAGAATACGGGACTTTAGCCGTCCCGTATCAAGGCACCGCGGGACAGTTTTTCAAAAAACGGGACAGTCCCTTGAAATCCGGGACGCCTGGCAACCCTGGTCGAAAGGCCACCCACTTTCTTTTTCAATGCGTCAAATGAGGTTGTTTTTAATTCCAAGGCTTTCACTGATCATATAACCGAACTTAGGAAGCAGCGTGAATTACCTGATTTTGTATAGCGTTACTTGCCAATGTTCCCAATTGGGAACAACGAAGTTTGATCGCTGATAGGAGCTGCATTTTTGCTTTAATTTTTTATTTGTCATGTTAGGTCATTAAAAGGATCCTTTTTTTTTTGTGGTTACTTTAGAATATCAAAAAAGTTGAGCCTTTTTGAAATTTTTTAGAATTTTTTTCTGTCTCCGTGAAATCCATAAAAAAGCACATTTTTGCGGTTTTTTTTGAAAACAATAATTGTAGTAGCTAACTAGATTTTTTAAAAAAAAAATCAGGTCTACTTTTGACAGTAAATAGAAAAAAAAAATTAAATCCTCAGAAGCGAAACTTTTTTTTGACGATTTTTTAAAGTTAATGTTCCCATTTAGGAACATTGGCAATTAAAAGGTTTTAATATTATTACCTATGAAGGGAGTCAAGGCAGGCAATTTTTTCCTCCCTGTCTTAAAGAAACTTACAAGATGCATTTTATTTATTTTTTTATTTATTTATTTATTTATTTTTTGTTTCCTTTTTTTTAAACTACAGCGTATGCAAACATGTGCCAACAATGAGAAAGGTATTAGCGGGCACGAGCGTGAGCGTCACGGCCTATGGGGATTCGGGGACGCGTCCCCCCCCCAATAATTTTGAAGAGGGGGACAGTACCCCCCAATCTTTTTTCACAAGTTTCACTTAAAAATTTAAAAAATTCAGAAATAAGAGGACACACGTTACAATAAATCAATAATCAACTGATACATTGATTTCTGAAAAAAGAAAGTTCTTCGTATGAAGACATTTTAAAGAATAAAATAAAGTAAGCTATTTAATTTTATGTCACTTCCCATCTGCGGCAAGATAAGTGGGGATCGAAGATCACGTCCCCCGGCAAGAGGTTCCCATCCCCCAATATTTTTTCACAAGTTTCACTTAAAAATTCAGAAATAAGAGGACACACGTTACAATAAATCAATAATCAAGTGATACATTGATTTCAGAAAAAAGAAAGTTCTTATGTAGACAATAACCGACAAAGTAAAGTTAGCTATTTAAGTTTGGCGCAAATTCCCTCCCTTGAAAATTTTTCTTCTCAACTCTCTAATTTTATATATTTTTTATTTCTTCAATTTTTATTAATATTTTAGCTGTTTGAAATTTGTATGACTGTATTTTAAATTTCATTCTTTTTTTCTATGTTTGCAAAAAGTTATGAAACCCAAACTTTAGAATCTCTACTGAACTCTGAATTCTTAAACTTTTAAGTTTAAGTGGTTTTCTGAGATATTTCTACGACGTCTTTCTTTTATAAAAATGGTCGCTTTTAGTTACTTAGAAATGATCCATTTTTCATTACAAGAGAAGATATCAAGAAAGCGTTTTGTTACCAACTGTCCTTTCAATAGCCGTTCTTTCTTTCCGTGATAGCGCAGTTGACTGTCGACTGTCAAAAGAAGAAGGATGGGTAATCGCGGACTTACTTCGCGGATAGGTAATGAGGGGTCCCAATATCTCTTAGTCAGACTGAAAAAAACAGGGTTCCCAATGAATACTACATAAGCTGTACAGGCGACACTTTTATTACTAGCCTCTTTCCTTTGGCAAAAAACGGCTCCTTTTCGTATTGGGACAAATTGTTAACAAGCATTCAAGCTGTTTTTCATGTTTTGACTGGAATAGGAGTGATTAGCAAATAAGTTCCGTGAAGAATCTCTTCTTCCGACTCCCATTGTGCTGCGTTCTATGTAATCAACAAAATACAGATACCCTCGATCGACCCTGGTGTTCTGTTCGGCCCTTGTCTGATGAGCCGGCAGGGTTATTAGACCAAGCGTAAAACGGAAACAAAGAAAAGGAAGGAATGAGCTAACTATGTATGGATCCTTGCTGTGAAGATAAGCCCATCTGGAGAATCGGGGTCTGGGGGTATGAAATCCATGACGTATCTTGGAAACAGTTGCGGGTTGGCGCTGGGTAGTGCAGCGCATTTCAATGGTAAAAGGAATTGCTTCGTTCATAACTTTTGGACATGAAAACTAAATTTAAAACATTTTTATGCTATGCTACTCAATTTGCACTCTTTGCTAAGTGTTAATGACTCACGCATATCTTACAAGAGTGATTTTGAGCGCGAATGAAAGTGAAAAACATAAGTTGATTATGATGACTATCAAAACGTAATCATTGTAAATCTAAATGAATCGTTTATTTCGAAAAGGTAACATCTCTATTTTGATCTCCTCTGTCTCTTTAGAAAATTAAACAGCGCACGGTTATATTTTTGAATGTCATAATCAATGAAAAAATGCCTTCAGTTAAGTACACAATTACTGCAATAATTTACCAAATAACCATTGATTATGACATTCAAAAATATAACCGTGCGCTGTTTAATTTTCTAAAGAGACAGAGGAGATCAAAATAGAGATGTTACCTTTTCGAAATAAACGATTCAAATCAACTTTGAATACAACTCAAAATAATTTTATTTGATAGAAAATGGAAATGTATTTGAGTTGTTAAAATCGTAAACTACTACAAGAAATCTTTTTATAATTTGGAAAAGAAAGAGATTTGAACAATTCATTCACAAAATTTTCATTTTTTAGTACTGTTGCTCGTAATCACGTCATGAAATAGCTACATATGCAAAATATACAAAACAGCTGTCGGAGAAATATTGATACTCTGAAACTAAAAAATATTTCATTAACAATTCTACTATTTAAGAATAATCCTATCGAACATTTTTAAAACAACTCGTTTAAAACAAGACATTTCCGAAGTACTGTTTCTCGCAATTAAGTCATGAAATATTTACAACTGCAAAATTTACAAAACAACTTTAGACGGAAACATTAATCTCCAAAACAGAGATTACATAATAATTCGGCAACAGCCCCACTATTACAGATTTAACATCCTATGAAACATTTTTGAGAACAATTACTGTAATTTCAAACTAATATTTATGTTAACTATTGCTCCCGAATTGGCGCATGAATATTAATGATAATAAATCTAATCTTAGGTTAACTGTGTATAAATAAATAAAATAAATATAACAGGTACAGATAATGAAATGTTTGCATTTGTGGAATACATGAGTATATGCAAACTACAGAGGGAAAAATATGTATTCTGCGAAAATTTTCTTTTTTTTTTTTAACAATTCATTTGAAGTGGACTTTTTTAGCAATATTGCTCATAATTAAATTATGAAATATTAAATTTGTAAAACATATAAAACACCTTTAGTGGGGAAAAATAGCCTCTCTGAAACTGAAATCACATACTATTTCAATAATAACTCCACTATTACAAAGACTGAGAGCAATTACTGGAACTTCATGTAAATATTTCTAGCAATAATTGCTCGCAATTTTCGAATGAATATGAATGATAATAATTCAAAATATATATCTCTAAATAAATAAATGGAGCAAATAAGAATAGAAAATATAATATTTGCATGTGCCGAATACACGTTTAAAGTCATTTACCCCCCCCCCCCACCCCTCATTTCGAACTATTTAAGAGCAAGAATAAGTCACGCCTAGCATTATGAGGTGATTCATGACCTCTCAGATTTTCTCCCAAAAATTACCAAATGTTTATTACCTTATTGAAAGACCAAATCCAGAATATTTTGCTCTAAAGTTGAGTTGTTTAGTTTTTATGGATCCCTAAAGGTGAAGGTGCGGCATCAAAAATTAAGCGGATTTTCCAGACATGGAAGTTGCTGTGAGCCAAAACTCTTACCAGGAACTGTTGAACTCCAATTTTCTTTTTGTATATGGAATACAGAAGGTTGAAATTTTACAAAATGAATGTTAAATTTGTAGTAAGTTGTTGCCGTAAGGAAGGTCAGTGAAGGCCCCCAAAACAAGGCATTTTTGACGTTTTTTAGAGTTTTTGAGGTCCAAAAACAGCTTGTACATTTCAGTTAGTACGGCAAAAGTAGTGTCGTTTGAAAGACCAGTGTAAGCACTTTAAAACAATGTATAAATAACAGAGGAAAGTTCAATGTGCTTTTAGTTGCGTAAGGCCGAAATATGAAAAATGTCATATTTTACCGATATTCAAACGGTCATAACTTCCTCTGCCAACAACATATTGAAATATTTTTTTGCCAATGTCATACTCTATTCTTTGTCTTAACAGAACAGTTGAGTCCTTTGAGGCGAAATGTGAAATTTTTTTTACAAAAAATACACATTAAAAAATACATTTTTTTGCAAAAAAATTTTTTACATTTCGCCTTAAAGGACTCAACTGTTCTGTTTTGACAAAGAATAGAGTATGACATTGGCAAAAAAAATATTTCAATATGTTGTTGGCAGAGGAAGTTATGACCGTTTAAATATCGGTAAAATATGACATTTTTCATATTTCTGCTTTACGCAACTAAAAGCACGTTGAACTTTCCACGGTTTTTTATACATTGTTTTAAAGTGCTTACACTGGTCTTTCAAACGACAATACTTTTCCGTGCCAACTGAAATGTACAAGCTGTTTTTAGACCTCAAAAATGCTAAAAAACGCAAAAATGCCTTGTTTTGAGGGCATTCACTGATCTTACAGCAACAACTTACAACAAATTTAACATTCATTTTGTAAAGTTTCAACCATCTATATTCCATATACAAAAAGAAAATTGGAGTTAAACAGTTTCTGGTAAGAGTTTTGGCTCACAGCAACTTCCATGTCTTGAAAATCCGCTTAATTTTTGATGCCGCACCTTCACCTTTAGGTACCCATAAAAACTAAACAACTCAACTTTAGAGCAAAACATTCTGATTTGGTCTTTCAATAAGGTAATAAACATTTGGGGTTTTTTTGGAAAAAATCTGAGACGTCATGAATTACAGGCGTGACACTATCTCAGATTCTTGCTCTTAAATTTCAATAATTTACTTTTTATTGAGACAAAGTATAATAAAGATACTTTTTTGTGATAAGGGTAGCCCAGATTTATGGTATGAGTAATTTTAAAAAAAAAAAACATTCAAAATGGTATACGAAACTATATGCTTTTTTTCTTCTTTTTTTTCAATTATCTTTCTGAAAATCTATGCTTTAGCTGATTTTGGTTTTGCTTCTCTTCCTTGGTTTTGGTAAAGGAAGGGTTATGCAAGGATCACAGTAAAGATTTGAAAAATATGAAGGGCAACCCCCCCCCCCGACCCCCACCCCACACACACATAAAAATATAAATTAAAAAAAAGGAATAGGAAAGAACAAAGGAAAAAATAATAGCAGTACTTTGATACTTTTTTTTTATTTTTAATATCTTGAAATATTTTCGAAAATTTTTCTTGTCTCTTAGAAATTTCAAGCCGTGGGGACACGGGCCCTGAGTGCTCGTTCAATGGGCCTGCTGAACGAGGGGCCTGCTGAAAAATTAAAATCGAAGACGCGAATAACGTTTAAACCTAGCTGCATCCGAGAACTTGCTTCCGCACCTACGTCACAGACCTGTCTTTTTCCCCCATTTTCTCGCCTGTCGGCGAAACTCCTTTCTTCAATAGCAAGCTTCAGGGCTGCCGAAGGTTATCTAGTTAACCAACAACAATTGCTAACACCACCCGTTCTCATCCCATTTCAACTACTTCGGTAACGTGATCATAAAAATATCACGGAGAAAGAGCTACGGATGGAATCGACACATGGGTTTTATTAGAATTAGGGGATTTGGGGGATTAGTGGATTTGTTAGTTCGATCTAGGACAGACCTGAAACTTGGCACAAAAATTCGAATGTAGTGCCGTGTAATGCATCTCGAAGGCTAAATTTTAAATTTCGAATTAGTCATTTTTAAATTAATTAATTAGTCTCATTTTTGGTGTATCCGCCATAATTGAGGGGGGAAAACCTTTCCCCACCCCAAAACATCATATATCGTTGGAAAGGGTTTTTTTCTGGAAAAGAAAAGTTTTAGCACGTTTCTCTCCGTTAATTAGAACAGGAGATGTTAATTAATCAAATTTCGTTAATTTTCAAGGCTTAACTATGTGCGCAATACTGGAACACTAGGTCCATTTTCCTGAGCAGCTGCTCTTTTGTCCCTGAAGTTACTTTGTGGTTTAAATTTGCGTATAGATTTAAGTCTTGAAAATTTATTCAATTTGAATGATTAATATATTTTTATATATATCCTGTTTCTTTCTTAACTTTCTGTCTTTTTGATTTATTTGGCGAATTGATTTGAACTTTAACATGACTTTAAGTGGAATTTAAAAGATAGAGCGCATCAGCCAGTGCCCAAGTAGCACACTTCGTTTTTTAAAGGTTGTAAAATGGTTATTAATGTTGTGACAACGGATTAAAAACGTTTATAAAACGTTTAAACGTTTTTTGTGCTACCTGGGGAGATCTTGCTTATTAAATATTTTAAATTTTTATCTTTCGTGGGCTGATATCTTTTGTCTGTCTCATCTTATTTTTCATGTTGCTTGAATTTGTAAAATTAGACAATAGGTATGTTAACTCCAATTCATTTAAAAAGATCAAAAGTGAAATGTTAATGATAAGACATCTATGTGTTATAGTTCGTCACATAGCATTTTGTAGCAGGCTCACCAGTTCAAGTTTACGGTGAGGGGGGGGGGTGGCGAGGGGAACATACTCAGAAAACATAATAAAAAAATAAAAAACAAAATACCTTTGTAAATCTTTGCACACAAATCATTTCTAAAACCCGGGGGGGGGGGATAGACGCCAAAATACCAAATTACAGATCTTTTTCGTACCGCACGATGAATTTTTTGAAGCCAAAATGAGATCAATGTCCCCCCCCCCCCCAATAATAGGACCTCGGTGACGCCTATGTATAGTGGGTACCGGGGTACCACAACGACGGTGTGCTCTGACTACAGGGACGTCATTTCAAGTTTTTCCAGGGGGGGGGGGCAAAGGGTAAAAACACAATACAATTTCACCGGAAAACAACAAAAACCACGCCCACTTACATGTAAATACACTGATTTCTCAAAGTCAGGGGGGGGGGCAATTGACCCCCTCCCCCCTAAATGACGGGCCTGTCTGACTAAGAATGATTTTTAAAAAATGATTGGAACGTATTTTTCTACCGTTTTACGAAATTTTCTGGCCCCCTGAAGTAGCGTAGAGTACACGTGTCTTCCCTCTACATTCCATTGGCGTTTTCTAGTTCAGTAATATATGCAGTGTTTGCGCTGAACTATCAGTTACCTGGGTCAAGGGACCCATTAATGAAAAAAAAATGGGTCCTCTGATGAAAAAAGTAGAGTCCCGAAACTTTTCAGTAAAATAACATAATTATTAAAATACACAATGTCATAAATGTTATGCATATTTGTATATCTGGACAAAAAATTCCTCATTTCGTAAACATTTTCAAAAGGAAAACAGGAGAACTTGATGATTACATAAAAAGTCCAAATGAAACACTCTTTCCTTTAGTTTTTGTGATCAACATTTTTAACAATACATTTGGACCTACTAGCCGGATCCCATAATACTAAACCGGTAATGAGTATTAAGAACAAAGTAGTACTATAGTTTAGAAGGGAAAGCACTTCATTAATCTATATATATAAAGATGACGGTGTTCGTTTGTCGTTTGTACGTTTGTAACCGCTGGCCAGAAGCCCCCACAGCACCTACAGACCTGAAACTTGGCTCAAAAATTCGAACGTACCCCGCCCTCGTGCACCTCGAAGCCCAAATTTTTAATTTCGAATTAGTTATTTTTAAATTAATTAATTAGTCTCATTTTTGGTGTATCCGCCATAATTGAGGGGGGAAAACCTTCCCCCACCCCAAAACATTATATATCGTTGGAAAGGGTTTTTTTTTCTGAAAAAGAAAAGTTTTAGCACGTTTCTGTCCGTTAATTAGGACAGGAGATATTAATTAATCAAATTTAGTCAATTTTCAAGGCCTAACTCTACGCAGAACTGAAACACTAGAGCCATTTTCCTGATCAGCTGCTCTTTTGTCCCTGAAGTTACTTTGTGGTTTAAATTTGCGTATAGATTTAAGCCTTGAAAATTTATTCAATTTGATTAATTAATATCTCCTGTTACTTACTTAACTTTCTGTCTCTTATATTTATTTGGCGAATTGATTTAAACTTTAACATGACTTTAAGTGGAATTTAAAAGGTTGTGGAGCGCATTTGAACTAAAGGATATAATATTTTTTCTTCAGAGGAGGTTAAAGTGAATTTAAATTTATTAAGTTGACTTCCTCAAAATTCGGGGTTCCCGAAAATGTCACAATGGAACTATCATTGTTAAAAATTTAGGGATGTCTATTCAGTTCCTCTTCGCATTTGGCGTCGTAAAGTTTGGCGACAATCAGGAAATTTACCAAACCTCCCAGCCAGTGAAACACTACTTTCTCCAACTCAAAGAAAAATAAAACGGTCTGGGAAGGAACAGTAGTTGTTTGCAGTTTAAAGCGTATTTTATTGCATGTTTAAAACATGTATTTAATGCCGCCATCACTAAATTTTTAATAATAATAGTTCCATTCTGACATTTTCTGTAACACCGCTGTTCAGTTAACCGGGAAATTTTCCAAACTTCCCGGCCAGTGAAATCTTGATTATTTGAGGGTCACTGTTAGATTGTAATCACTTCAAAGAGATGGTACGAAAGACATTATATTTCTTTCCTTTTAATGTTCACATTAAAATCATGGAAGAATGGTTGTGGCTGATCTACCTGATACAATCGGTTCCCTATGTTAATAAATTTAGATTTGGCGACCAATTTTACATTGAAATTACGGTTAAATCGGTGAATTATATTAAATTTCAAGGGCAATATTGCTGTGGTCGTTGAGAGTTTTCGAAAATCTTGGCTCTACAGTTGTGTCAAAAGTTCCATTGAAACGTAAAAGTTTCGCTAAAAATAAATAAGTTAGTCACACACACACACACACACACACACACGAAAAGAAGTCTTAAGAGTGAGTTAAACTTTATTTAGTTAACTTCCTTTACATTTATTGCACGGGCATCGCCGTGCGGGTACTGCTAGTCACATATAAAACTGAAAATTTTTCAATGAAAGCAATCGAAACTCACTAACAAAGGTTTATGTGTGTAATTAAATTAAAACTTCGAGTTTAAAATGTACGCATTTGAACAAAATTCAAAGTATTTATACTTTAATACAGTGTACTTCCTAAAATCTATTCAGCTTGGAATCAACTACTTGCTGATTTTAGGAATTTCAGGTCACTGATTTGTTTACATTTTCTAATGTTAAATTGCATATACTGTTGTCCCCGCTTAATCGGGTAACGGATAAACGAATACCCCGCGTATACGAATAAAATATCTCGGAACCGATGTCATAGACATAATGTTAAAGATCCCCGCTTAATCGAATACCCCGTTTAATAGAATATTTCTTGGAACCGACAGTATTCGTTTAAGCGGGGCCGACAGTGTAACGAAATCATTTTTTAAAAACGCTCTTTATAAAGATATGTAGCAGTCAATATTAGTTTTAGCGCCCAAGATTTCTTTTAACACTTTAATTATGCTTTTTTATTCATATTTAAGTATGTCTTGTTTACAGGCGATTCTCTGTAAACTCGTCATTTTTCACACGAAATCTGTCCGGGCACGGTTTTTTGAAATGTTCGTATAACTTTCATACTATTGCTCAGAAAATGAATCTATTACTTTGGTTTGAAAGAGGGCCAATTGAAGTTTGTGTTTTTCTGATAAATTATGATAGGGGGCAAGTCCCCCGCCTAGTATAACTAGGCAGGGGACTGTGCCAGGTGACTGCGTTTTTGCTCTTTGTTGCGTAATATCTGCAAAACTATTGGAACATAATTAGTTACGAGACTACCTATAAATTTAGGCACAATTCGTGGACATAATAACTAATATGTTTTATAATTAAATTCACATTAATAAAATCCCTTCCCAGAGGACTGTTTTCGCAACGACCCTGATGCATACTTTCATCACAAATGTGGCGCTCAAACTAAGCAAAGTAGCGTTTCAACACCGTTGTCGGCGATTTCGGCAAATTCACACCGATTACTTTAAACTTCATGCCAAAAAGAATTTGCAAAAGTTATAGATTTTTCGTGTTACAGCTTTGAATTTGTTGCAGGGGACTGTTTGAAAAAACTCCGGACAGAATTTACATGGCAATTTTAAGTTATAGAAATACGTAATTATACTTTATTTCATAAGAAAAATATAGCTTCATTATTCTATTTTTAGATATTAATTGCCAAATTTATGAAGTGTTAATAGGTTTTTTGAAATACTATCTTTAACAGTTAGACTATGGGATTAGGACAGCCAGGGGACTGTGATTTTGGTGCTTAGATAATTTCTAGAAAAAAAAAATTAAATTGTTATCGTTCCAAATGCAATTGGGCCACAAAGTATTAATGCTTTTCTTGTATTAAGAGCGATAATTATTTTATTACACTTTATTATTTTTAAAATACTTGGTCCGGACAGCCAATTACCAGTTTACAGAGAATCGCCCTTACTGGAGCTTTCTAATACTGATACACGTTTTTATTTTTTATTGTGCTGTTATATTACTATGTAGTTCCAGAGACAAAGGTTTTCATAAAATCTAAATATGAAAATAAAACTTTATCAAAATTAATAAAAGGCACATTAGAGTCCGTGTTATCCTTTATAAACAGAGAACAGTGGATAATATGGAGGTTATATTACACTGTAAAAAAAAATCCGTCAAATTTACGGAAAAAAACTGGCAGCCTGGCTGCCAGTTTTTTTCCGTTTATTTAACAGAAATCTTCCGTAATTTTTTAACAGACTCTCCGTTTTTTAACGGAATATCTCTGTAATTGCAACAGTTTTTAACCGTTTTTATAACAGGTTGATTTCATCACTTTACGGAGAAAATCTGTTAAAAAAACGGTTAAAAACTGTTGCAATTACAGAGATATTCCGTTAAAAAACGGAGAGTCTGTTAAAAAATTACGGAAGATTTCTGTTAAATAAACGGGAAAAAACTGGCAGCCTAGGCTGCCAGTTTTTTTCCGTAAATTTGACGGATTTTTTTTTTTCCGTAAGTTTGATGGATTTTTTTTTTTTTTTGCAGTGTACGAACCAGAAACAGGTGGATGCAAAAAAAAAAAAAAAAAAAAAAAGCAAATTTAATACACAACGAAGATTTTTCCCAATATCTCAGTTTTTAAGATAGGTTTAAAGGGGTTGTTGACATTATGCTGCCTGCCAGTCTGACATGCCCCCGAAATTACACAATAACCGAGTGACGCAAAACAAGCCATTCTCACAAACTTTTATAGTTTGGGTGTACGTAGCGCGTTAGCGTTGCGTCTGCTACCTTACGTTCCTGTGCGATTCTTGCTTCTTATGGCCCCTCTAACACCCCTAAAAGTTTGTACAATTTAATTTTTATGTCTGAAACACTAATTGTACAGAAGAAACTTGCTAAAAAAATAACTATTTTTAAACTGTCTTTTAGATTAATAAAATCAAAAATTTAAGTGAGAAAATATGCCTAGGCAGTATAGTTGAACTTTCACGTTAATTGAAACACGCTTAGGCAAAAGTTGAAAATATGTATCTCTTGGATCTATGGATGTTATAAAAAATACTATAATTAAACAAAAAAATATTTTATTGCCATAAGTACACAAGAGTAATTACAAAGAGTAGTGTAAATACAGAAATGGAAAAAATCTATTACATATGAATATGGGAGGTCATCACTCCTGGCAACCCTCCCCCTTAACGAGTTCTCGGAACTGCGACGTAGGCTGGTCCCCTTCTCCTGCTTCCTAATGTTCTCCTGAAAGTTAAGAAAGATGGATTAATTATGTTTTAAAATGTAACCTTAATGTAAAAAAAAAAAAAAACAAATGATAAAAAATAAAGCTTCATTAACATTTGATATCTTAATCGTTTAATTTCAACACAATTTATAAACTCAGTCCCATTATCTTTTCGATATTTACCATACTGCTCTGGATAATAACAAAATGCTGTGTCTGTGCCTTGATATCAGGAACAATTTTTTTAACTTGACAATTCACATTTCAACTGAAAACATTAACTCAAAACATTGATACGTCAAATTTCTTTTCAAAACAAAATATCCGCAATTTCGTAAAATTATCTAAGATTTAGGGCATTTCTAGCTTTAACTTAAATAAGGGATCCATCAAACAAAATCAGGTCAAATCGCTTTCGGTTTTCAAGATATTGAGGTTTTATTATACATTACTATTACATTTCATTAGATAATGCACAAGCAGGATTAACACATTCTAGGGAAAATGTTATACATAAGATGTTAAACACAAGATGCTAATTAACCTTATTAGTGGGAATTCGTTAAAATAGCAAAGGTAGATATAAAAGAAATTAACTTACCATAGCATATTAGACAAGGCGTACTCGGGATGTTCAACAGTTCAACTTCAGTATTAGTCTTAGTAACCTACAATAAGCAATTTTTTAGGAATCGGTTTAAACATTATGTTATAAAGAAAGTTGACATTTTCAACAATAAAGATAAACAAGCTGAACATTTGGAAAATTAAAATAGTCAGTATCTGCAAGAACATTAAAAGTTACCACTTATTTTGTTTTGAATGCCAGATGATGTAAAATCATAAGTTTTAAATTTTTATCCCAAAATTGTTAGACTTTAACATTTAATTAACCTATTTTTATGCTCTTCAAAACTGCTAATAAAAAGTAAGAGACCATTTAGACTTTTAGCCCTAGTTAAGTACTATGAATACAATATTTTTTAGAGAATGTGGGTCATTCCAGCGAAAATGGTACAAATCATGCCTAAGACTTTAGAATTTTTTATAATCAATTTTAATAACTACCACCTATTAAGTGTATTTTTATTGGTTCTCCATTTAATTTTATGCCATCAAGTATCAATTGATTAGTTATAATCCTTTTAGAAAGGACACAAAAAAAATGTCTTTGACAGGAGGAGAAAATGACGTGTCACAGCTTCAAATTGCTAGAATTTTAACTGTGATTTAAAATTAAACTGAAATGTAACAACACAATAAATTAAACTACACTGCACAAAAGATGCTTCTGACACCATTTCTGCAGATTATTACGCAAATGAAAAAAAATTTCCCCAAAAAACACTATTATTTATCCATGTCCCTAGATTTTCTATGTTTCGAATTGTCCACTCTGTCACAAGCCTTTTAGAAATAAAATAAACAATTGCATTCAATCTGATATATTTTTTTAAAAATATAGGTAGTGTAACTGCCGTGATTAGCTTGCTACATTGAATTATGTAGTCAACAACCAGAGTGAGCCTAATTATTTTCTTATGGTAGTTAATTTGAAGTGTTGAATGTCTAACAGTCCAAATTAACTACCTGACTGGAACTCTGTTACAGTCGATTTCATGATGAAAAAAATAGATTTTTTCTTGAAATTGCAGACAGACTTAGTTTTAGGCTGTTTATTCCACTTTATGCTTGTTCTGTGATTCTAACTTTTCTTTGTGATTATAAAGATATTTTTAAAGGCGTATTTGTCCACTCTGTTACACAAAGTGATCAAAATATTTAAAATCCTTTCATAAATGAGTCATGTACTAGTTATCAGGGTTGCAAAAAAGCCGGCTTTTTTTAAAAAAGGCCAGACCGGCCGACTTTTATTAAAAAAGCCGGTCTTTTTTGGCCTTTTTTAAAATATTATACTTTACACTTATACTTTTGACTTCTATGCATTTTAATCATATAACCCATATCAATTTAAGTAATAAAACAATACTTTTGTGAAATGATAAAAGAAATATTTACACAAAAACTGCAAATCATTATAAAACATCAAATAATAATGTCATAGCATATCACTGCTGGATTAGTTGGTTTGAATTTGAATAAAATGCAAAGAGCGAACTCCCCTTTATTTAAACTCTGCTGAAAAGAAAAATATTAGAATTGTCTGAAGACACATGTCAATTGGACAAAAAAGCCCATCCTGCACTATTTGTAAAATGATATGAAGGTATCATGACCAGCACTCTTTAGTGAAAGTAAGGCATTATCTCCCTTCCTAGAAACTATGGCCCCTTAATAAAAGGGAAGGCAAACCCTGTGTCCTTAAGCAATAACAGGAGTCTCAGAATTCAGTAGAGGCTTGTGCGGAAAGAAAGGGTGAGATATCATTGGGAACAATCCTTCAAATTGAGTGACAGGAGCACCAATGTACAAAAGGATTAAAAGTTTAAAATCAAGATAAAAAGCAGGTGGCTGCACATTATTATACTAAAAGAAAGGATGCCTTCCTTCATTCTTTAGGAAGTGGAGAGCAGGTGAAAGAGCAATGGTCAGCTCAATGACAATTTGACAATCCAGTTGATTGAGGGAGTGGCACCTAAAAGAGAGATTGCAGGGAAACAAAGTGAGGAGGGGGCTTCTTCTGCATTTTATGCAATCTTTAGGCAAGGCTGAACCAAATGATTGGTAGTTTACTGTATATAGCAACAGTTATACGTAATTTTTTGAATATGCAGTGTATCATTTCTTTAAAGTAATTTTTAATTTGTACTAAGCAAGATCACATGTCTCTAATAAATGAATTTGTTTTCCTATTTTTGTAATGTATGTTTTATAAGAAGCAAATTTTTATCTTATTTTATCTAATTTAATATTACAGTATAACTTAATGATATTGTTCATATAAGCGCAATTTTTATTCCAATATGTTTATTAAAATATGCTTTGAAAAAAAAAAAAGAGACAGATTTACAAAAAATTGGTCTTTTTAAAGTGTTTTAAATCAAAAAACCAGTCAGGCTTTTTTTTTTTTTTGGCCTCTTTATAATCAGGTATCTCTGATTCAAGTACTTCCCTCTTCCCTTAAACAAGTGCTTTCAAAACTCTTGAGTTACTAAACTAGCATTTCCCGCTGCCATGTTGCCTAAAGTAAAAATTTTAAAAAGACTGTTGCATCGACCAGTTTGCTCTTTTTTTTTTTTTGCACTATTATTTATGTATACAATAGTAAAAACATTACTTCTGAAATCTGTATCATTCCAGTAGAATTTAAATTCATTCACTAATATAGACCTGTTGGTTTCTATGTATACATAAAAAACTTTATTTTTTAAACAATTGTTTTTCAATTAAGAAGCAGATAAAAGTTTTTGTGACTTAAAAAAAAACAGAAAAAAATGTAAGAGTTCATTGTTATTTCAAGACTAAACCAGATAACTGCTAACAACAGCAGCAGAATCATGTGAGCTTTTGAATACTTTGACGAAAATTCATTTACGACCATTTACATTCCATTGAACAAGACTAATTACCTGATATAGAACAATAGCTTTATTTTTCTATTTTTGCAACAACTATCTAATTTTTAGTCTTGTGTCATGGAATTTGTCAACAGAGCTGTAATTGTATTAATAATATAATTTTCATTGTAAGTAAATTAAAATAAAACACCACAAAAAAAAAAAAAAAAATCCTAAAAAAGCCAGAGTTTTTAATAAAAGCCGGACTTTTTTCCTAAAAAAGCCGGCCTTTTTTAAGTGGTTTAAACCAAAAAAAGCCCCGGCTAAAATGTATCAACCCTGCTAGTTATTTACACTTTATTATACACAAATAAACGGAAACTTCATGAAAAAAATATGATTAGTTGGTGGAAATTATTTAAATTGATAATCTTAAGTAAAGAGTTTCAGACATGACTTGTACCATTTTCGCTGGAATAACCCAACAAGAATTTTTTTATCTTTACCAGATCATATCTTCACATGAAATAAAAAAAACTTTAGAAAAGCATTTATGTATTGTCTGACAATTGTTTTAATTTTATGTCGATTCTCTAATTGAACCAATTATTTCAAAAAACCAGACAACAGACATTTTTACTTCCTTTTATGTATAAGGAAGTATTTTCAAAACAGAGTTATTAGTGCGACATGCTTCTTTAGGGGTAAATGCACATTTTAGCACAGATAGATATCAAAAACCTAGTTTTTATATTTATATATATTTTAATAATTTAGCTTGTTTTTAACTTTCTTTTTAAATGTGCTTTTTAATAACTACAGTAGAAGCAATACTCTTTGAAATGCACAGTTCACTTTTAAATACAAAAATTTCTGAGATTTGAAGATGTATATATAACATTAATTACTTTCTTTCTCTCTCATGAAACACTTTGGCTTATTAAAATGTCAAAAACAATAATTCAAATTACTGTATTTCCCTACCTGTGGGTATCTAGTGAGTTCATAACATTATTCATCCGAGCGTAATTCCAATTTGCGAAGTCATTGGCATAATTTTTCATTCCATAATTATTAGATTAATTACAAAGATTAAGAAAGAATAAAGAAATAAAATAAGAATATATCATTGAGGCAAATATTTGGCATTATTGTGCTTTAAATCTATTTAAATCTGTATTTATGATATTAAAGCAAAACAAAGCAGTCAAAACATTGGTGGAATAAATTCTTTCTTGGCTACGAAATAAAATACTAGAAACCATGAAACTCCTCATTCATGTAATTCAGAGTAGCGTAAACAGAGGTTTACAATATTTAACAGTTTATAAGCTTTTCCATTAAAAAAAGCACCAGTTTCATTTTCCTTTGCAGCAACCCAAATTGCGGGTAATCGTATTGATAAAAGTATATATTATTTAAATTTGTGTTTTAAAAGTTGGTTTTAAGTTTCCATTTCATTAATACAAATAATTGCATTATGTCAATTTTTGTAACTTTATAAAATTCTATTTCGTATAGCTTGCATTTATCACAAATGCATGGTAAATTTGAAAAATACAGTAACCCCTCGTTATATCGCGCTTTTCGGGGGACAAGAAAAAAGCGTGATATATCCGAAAGCGCGATATAACCGAAGTCATTAAAAATAGTTTTCTATCCAGCATGCAAGTAAATTATATGTGCACATACATAATAATTCATTTATTCGAACATTAGCTTTTTATTTTCAGTCAAAAGTAACAAAAAAATATAACTTTTACACATGACTACTACACATTACTAACAGATGCTTTTCACTCATTGTATCAATACAAAAGAAAGTGTTCAGTAGTTTCCAAACTGTCTCTGCAGTATGCAAGTTTGGGTGACAGGAATTTGCTGCTTCTTTTCAGCGAATTCAGAAGAATAGAAGAACCTTCGTTTTGTTCATTGATGACAAAACAAATGAGAAAGAGACCTTTTCTGAGCACCTTACATATTTTCTCAAAAATGGTTTCGAACTAAAAGTTTTTTTTTCTTGGGAGACAAAATAAGAGCGATATAACAAGGGGCTACTGTATAATAATTTTGATGGCAAATAAATGTTAAAATTATAGTAGCTGTACATTTCAGATTTCCTTTAATTGTGATGAACAACAAACATTATTATGCACAAATAAAATGTATCGAACACCTGTAGTGTTGAGTTATTAGGTAATATCAGTGCAACTCTATGAATTGGCTTTGTTATGGTTACTTACTAGGGTGATGCTTAAAAGACCCTAAAATATTTTTTTTTAATTTTCTCTTGGGTCACCCTCCCATTTTGTTCTACCTAATAGGAGAAACTTAAAATAATTTTTTGATATTTTTTAAGAAAAATTTAAAGGTCGCTACTAAAGATTAAAAAATCTAACATTTTTCCCAAAAAGTGATTATTTAAAAAAAAATTGCATTCATTACAAGATTATATTTTTTTACATAATACAAACTAAAATGAGGTTTTAAGGTTCATATATGTTACCCAAAGCTAATTTTGTATCATATATATCTCACGATTTACTTTCTGAATGTGAACAAACAAGAGGAAAATTAGACAAAAAACACAGATTTTTACAAAATTTCTTTAATTGTCACAATTAAAAAAAACCTATTACAGAATTAATATAAGCTTATATTAGTTGTTTAGAGTCCTCAAAAAATTTTTGATGCGCAATTAACACGTAAAAAACTCATTGTACAGACAGCAAAGTTTCTTTTTTTGTAGTTCAGGAACTTTTGTCTGAAGGACTTCACAAGAAGCAAAATATACTGCCTCTGGTCTTCCTCTAGGGTCAGTATTTTGTTGTACTCTTGGATTAAGGACACTTCATTCTCTCTGCTGTATCATTGACTACCTAAAATTTTGTTATTATCTTCTTACTTTGAATATATTCCATGTTTTTGATCCATTCTTCAACTTTTTTCTTGAGGAAATCGGAGCTTAATCCGGTAATAAAAAGGAATCGTTTGGTGTTACTAGTGACAAAATCTTCTAGATTTTTATTACCAATGTTTTCAATGTCTACAATAATTCTTTTCGGGGAAAAATCAGCTCCTTCTTTCTTTAGAGCTTCCACCATTTTCTTCTTAGTTTTATTTCATACTTTGTCATCAAAAAATGATAAGGCGATAAGTTTCTCTGAGGCATACTATAAATGGCCACATACACTGTTAAAAGTGATTTGCTTGAAAATGAGACAATTTGGTGACTTATTTTTTCCAAGTTAATTGGTCTTGAATTCAAGTCTCCGAAAAATTCGAGTTTAAGACAGTCCTGTTACTCAAAATGTTCCACAAATACGGGAAGGGAAATATTACTTTGTTTGAATTGAAATCTAATAAATTCGTAGAAAAAGTTAAAGTTTATCATCATAAAACGATTTTCTGTCTCTTCAAAACCATTTTTTTCCAAAAATTAAAATAAAATGAAGCGAGACTATCGGCTTTTCAGATTCTTGATAACACTACGCATGCGCGACGAGCCGGAGGGATAACGGGCGGGAATCCCACTTCTTCCTTCTTCCCGTCGTCGCCATGCCGAATGAGTAGACGTTAATATGAAAAGTGATAATAATTAATAACGGTAAGTTTTTAATGTTCAGTTTTGTGTACAGTTCTGTTTTATTCTGCTTTTATTTTCATTTGATACTTCATGTCTTTGTAATAAGTTTGAACTTTCTCGATGACACTTGAAAAACGGACAACACTGGCGGAAACTAGGCTTGGCATCGGAGTATATGCGTGTTGTGTGAGAGCTTTTTTTTTCAGATTTACATTGAGTGCACCCTTTGTCCCCGTCACCTTTTAGATGGAAAATTCGAAATGACGAGTCTTGTATCATGCGTCTACAAAAATGAATTATATTTCTACGTTTTCAGGAGTTCATCAACATCATTTAAAATTGTATGACAAATGACGGAATGAATTTTTTACAGTAATATTGTTAAAATAATCTTGAACAATGACTGAATTGGTTTAATTTGATGACGGGATAATATTTTAAAAGAACTTGAGTATTATATCTATAGGACCAATGAAACAAAATTTTGTTAAAAATTGCTTAAGCCTGTGTATTATTGGAACAGTCGAAAGTAAAACACATTCGTAGCATTTTGATTCGCTGAAATTTTTTTTTACTAGCTCATTTTTTTCGCGCTATTATAAAGTGACTTTGTTTAACTTCAATGCCATGCCAGCTGAATTGAGCAAAAAGACCGTGAATTGCAATTGAGAAAAGGAAGCACACTTTGGAAATAGCTTATTTTATCCAAGTTTTTATAAACACCTGTTTACAATATTCATTAAATATTCCTTCTTAGAACCTGTTCTACTTCTATTAAAGTATTGACTTGAAGGGCTAATAAATAATACTATCCAATGGTATACTGTCACTGTAATATTTGTATAATCAAACATAATTTGAAAAGTCAATGGATTTTTAAAATTTTTTTTTTTTTCTCCAATTTCTTCCGCCACCCTGGATTTTTTTTTGAAAAAAGTGGACAAAATAAGAACTCCAGAGGAGGCTCCGTTGTTTTTTAGGGAGTGCCCAGGGGCTGATTTACAACAGGGCATTCGGGGCCCGAGCCCAAGTCCCCCAACAGAAGAAGGCACCAGATTTTTTTACCAAGTATTTTATTATTTATGAAAATTGTTTCAAATAATATAAATACCATGAGTGTATAAGCAAAAAGGGAGTTTATTTATCTTTTTCTTTTGAGGGAGGGGGGGGGGCATCACATTTGTTAGAACGCTGAGGCACTCAGGTGTGTAAATCGGTCGCTGGGAGTACCTCTTGCGCTTGATGAATGGATAATGCAGCTTGATATAAATTGTTTAAAATAAAATGATTTCTTCTCAAGTGTTTCTATTTGAATAGTTTTATAACATAGAATGTTTGCTGCAGTATTTGCGTTTCTTTCGAATGATTTAGATGTTGAAATATTTTTGAGAAGAAAGCTATTTTATTCATATTGTCGGCTCCAAGAAATATTATTCGTTTTAGCGGGGATTTTTAAACATTGCGTCTATGGCATCTGTTCCAGGATTTTTTATTCGTGTAAGTGAGGTATTTGATTATCCGACCCGATTAAGCGGAAACGACAGTATGGGCAACATTTGCTGGGTTGAGTTTTTCAGAAACAAATACCATTGTTTGACAAGAATAGGAGCTGCTTTATTTAATATCAAAAAGGAATAAGTATTTGTTGGTCAATTCAAACCTTAAGGGTTTTAAAACCCCAAACCCATTGCATACGTCACTATAATAATATGAGCAAGCATTATGTGGGGAGACATAGGTTTTGCATCCTGTTGGTGTACCTACTTCAGGAAGGAAAGGTTAGAGAGGGAAGGAAACAGAGCAGCAAAATTTATTGATCTGTTCAATATTAAAACTTAAAAGAAAGGAAAAATTACATTTGTCTTTTTTGAATCTTAGTTTTTATATTAACACATAATCGCACCTGTTTACTATTTTTTTATTTTGTTCCCTACTTAGTTTGAATTGTATTTTCCCCCAACGCAGTCTCTCCGTTGGGGACCCCACTATCGAAGTAGAGCCCAAGGACCATGTGCTTCATCGAAAACAGGAGGTACGTATTATCCTCGTAAGCTGTTTGATTTGGAAATTATTACTTTTTTTTTATTTTGTATACATGTAAAAATATTTTTTTCAATTTTCATTTTATAGAAATGTTTTCTCTGGTCTCAACTTATCATTGAGCGTCCATATGTTCAATTTAAAGGGAACGAAGAATTCTTTTTCAAGCGATTTAATTTAAAGGTGCAGAAAAGTTTACGCTTGTTTTCTGCTTATACAAAGGAAGAAAAAAGTTCGATTTGTGAAAACTTTCTTTTAAAATATCTAGACTGACACTTTCACCCAGTTAGAGGAATTTATAATTTTGCAGTCTTCAGAAGACAAGTATTACGTCATAATTGGCCCGAGTAAAGGAGCATTATACCGTGTACTCGGTACTACACTAAGTGTCCATAAGTATATTTACCCTGTCTCTCACACCCAATACAGGGTGGACAGCAGAACCCGCAAGTCACGATAATTTTATCTTTCATCAATCAGGAAAATTTGCCAGGAAAAATTCAATTTAATAACAGCAAAGAACAACAGCATTGACACGATCAGTAGAATTTTAACTTGCCTGACACTTTGTTGTGATAGGAACCGTAATCGCCATTCGACCATGTAGGCAGTATTTATCTTAATGTAGACTTATTTTCAACGCCTTCTTTACTTTATCCCCCCCCCCACCATTAAGGTAACAAAAGTTAGTCCAACACAGCGTTTTGGTACAAGTGTTACGAAAAATTTGTTGCCCAAACCCCCGTTTTATGCCAAATGTTGACTCGTGGATCCCCCCTTTTTCTGTTTTTTTCCGCGAAGCTGGATCCGCCCTTTGGGTGACTAGTGGATTTATAATAATCTTCACCAAAGCAGTATATTTTAAATCTCGTGTGGGCACAGAAATTAAATGCTACTCGCAAGCATTAATCCAAAATTTATTTAATGATTTTTTCTTTCTAATTTGGCGCTTTAGACTTTAATTATGTGTCAAAGGTAATTTAGGAAATAATGCTGACTCAGTCTTTTGAACTGCATAGTTGTTTCAATTTAATAGCAGTATAAATTGCATAATTTTACAAGGGATTCAACGATTGCAGCTCAGGAGGTGTCACAAATTTCATACATCAAAGAAAAAAATTTAAAATTTAAAAAAATCATATTTTAATTTAAAAAAAATTTTTGGACAGTTTCAGGTTCACTATATTTTTTTAACCAATTTTTTTTTCATGATAACAATCCATTCAACAACTGGCAAATGGAAACATTGTTGAAGTCCCTTTGCAAAACATTCTTAAATATTGGAAGTTTGTTTGTAAAATTTTTTTATGGAATGCAGAGATTTTTGTGGCAAATTTAACGAAAAAATAATGATTGGATTTATGAAGAACTTTCCATACGGTGAGCAGTAATTTATGTATTATTTTCAAATTAAAACTTTTAAAATAATTTAAAAATGTTGAGCCTTCTATTTTGGCAGGTTCAAAACCCTAATGTGCCTGTGCAGTAGGAAAGTTGAGGTTGTTATTGGTTTTGAATTGGATTAATATAAATTAGTTTATTGCAAGTTTTATCAGCTTTTGTACAATTAGTACCAGGGGTTCTTGAACTTGTCCAGTTCATAGAATTTTCCCCCTGGTCTAATCTCTCACATGAATAGATTGGAAACCGTGGCCACACCATGGGCATTCTTGCTGATAGTGTCCACAAAGGGGAAACTCCCTGCCTTAACTTTGTTTTTCAAAATTAATTTGAAAAATTTTTTCGCTACAGTCTCAAATTAATTATATAGTTAAGATCTTTTATATTGTTTCATTGCTTGTAAAAATTCTGGGAGTATATAAAGTAAGAAAATGCTTACAGCCTCAACACCCTCCCCAAGCCCCTCGCCCGCCCATGTGATATCTCATACTCAAGCCGGGCGGTGATCGCCCAACAGAGATTATCATAAACCCCTAACGAGTGCCATCCTATCTCCTTTGACATAAGCCTTCAATCCAACCCTCCCCCCCAATCTACATCCACCTGAAAAAACCCTACCCTGCCTGCAGGATTACGACCCCGCATCACCGCCGCCATGCCCCGACTCCCGCAGCGCCTACCCTACTCCCGGCCCGACACCAAGCGGACCAGCTCTCTCACGGACGACAACCGCGGCCTCCCTTCCCCCATCCCCTCGCGGACCTTCACCACTGCAAAGGCAGCCCCATCGCCTCAGCACAAGGCAACCCCCGTCGCCCCAGACCACTGGCCACCGCACTGGCCCAAGCACATGCACCGCCGCCTGCACCCCCCCCCCCCCCACGACTAGACGTCCCCATTCCGCAGACCAGCTCAAGACTCCGTCTCTGGCTTCTTTCTATCTCTAATATCTTTTTTTATTTCATTTTGTGCGCCGGCACCTGAAGACCCGTCAAACCTCCCGCACGCAGCAGCCCACCGGCTCGAACCCCATCCAGTAATGCAGCCGTGCTTCGGCTCTCATCATCTGGCTCCCCGGCCTTTGCCTGCCAGCCCCTTAGATGTTAGTTTCCGGCCATCGTCGCCTGCCTTCTCTCAGGACGTGCGGCTCGTAAGTCCCAAGGAGGGCAAATCCCCCGCCACAACTCTCCCCCCCTCTCAAGCTTGTGTGCTCAAACGTGCATTTACGAACTGCACGAACTGGCGTGCGGAAAGTAACAACAATAAAAGAGAAAAGCTCAGTTCAGCGAAAGTAAATGAAGGAGACATCCTGAAAAAGAATGAAGTTGATTTAAAAAAAACTTAAAATAAATTTTCTCAAAAATTGTGTGTACAATACATTAGCAAAACTTGGAAAAAAAATTAGGAAAAAAATGATCTGAGGCAAACACTGAAATGTAGAGAAGAAAAAAATGTTTAAAAAGTTAAACTTTTGTAAATAAATATTTTTTTATTTGCAATAGTTTCATTTTGAGTATATGTTTACAAGGAATACATACTACAGGTAAGTTTTGTTGAAATGGGATTGTTTCCTTACAAGTAAGCCTTTTCACTATATTTTAACTTTTAAATGCAATTAAGTGATATAATGACTAAAAAGTGTCATGTTTATAAAAACTATATTTTTTTACATTTGAAATGATGTTTAAATGATAAACCATTTAAACTTCATTGGTAATGAAAATACAGTCTTTTCTACAGTTGAATTAAGCATATAAATAAAGCAACGCAAAATAATGACATTAGAAATAGGATTTTTTTTAATGAAGGTTTATCAAAGGTTTTTGGCGAGCCTACACTCCGCCCTCCTTTCGACTCCTTACATAACTATTCACTTATCAAAATATATTTTTCAAAGATAATACAGGTTCTGGAATTCATGCCAATTTTAGGCACCCTCTGATGCAAAAACATGTCAATATTATAAAACCTTATAATGGGTTAATTTTGTCTGACAATCTCTTTTATTGCAGGAAACCCCTCAAATGAAATCCTTGACAGGTTCAGTAAATCCGTGTTTATCTTGTTTCGTTTTCATAAGTGATGTAAACAGCTTTTCTTTAAAAAAAATATTCTTCTTCAAAAAAAAAACATGTTGAGTGGCAAAAAAATTTTTAACATTTTTTTATTGCAAAATAAAATATAATTTTGTGGTATGGTTCCAACGGTAATCTTGTTTTTCGCAAAAACAGTATGAAACACTTTCAATTGGCGACTCTCGCTCAGCGCTCTCACGGCTTGAGAATCTCGCCTACTCTTCTCGCACACTCACGGCGCTTTAGTCTCGCTAGTCTCGCAGCGCGCCAGTTGTGTTAACTTCGAAAAATGTGCATTTGAAGGGTTTATGAAATACACGACGTTCAATTTGAATAATACTTTCTACTTAATGTGTTTTGGATGTAGTTTAGAAATTACTTACAGTGCGCAGATCACGCACACGTCTGATGCAGCGAGTGCTCAGTTTTTGATATAATAAAGCTGGACCTCATTCGATTTGATTCATTAAAGCCAGCATGTAATTCAATAACCGGCAACCCACTGTATTACTGCTTTCCGATGAATTAAGGAACCTTTGTTTTTTAAGTGTTTCGCTCGCGCTCGGCGCTCTATTGATATGAAAATCAGACATGTGATTCATGGCCACACAAAATGAAGAGGAGAAAAAAAAAGTCAAAACATGCATTAAACTGATTTTTGAACAAAAAAAAAAAATAAGATTCATAATAATGTCATCAGAGAAAAAATTCAATATACAGTGGGCTCTGGAAAACTCTGAATCAGCCGCGTTAATGAATCAAATTGTCAGAAATTAGAAGTCCAGCTTTACTTGTACCCAAAACTGCTCAGAGCAAATGTGAGATTCTTTTAAGCGGCGGCGCCGGCCACTAGTAATTTTAATACTGCGTCTGAAAAATAGTAAAATATATATTCAAATAGCAAAATAAACCAACATATGTCTCCTTTCTGATAAGAGAGGACCGACTCCCAAACCAGACGCTATATCGGCTTAATTTTTAATTCCGTGAGTGACTTGGAAATAAACACACAAGAAGTATCATTTCCGAAGAGTGCAGCCGTCTCAAAAATTAAGAATAGGATTGTCTCGTCATATGAGTACATTTCGTGTTTATATTCAAACATATTTCCGTCTCAAAAACAAGGAACATGGGTATTACTTTTGCGAACACTGTTGTGTTTCAAAAACAAGACACCCTGGTTTCTATTCCATGATTCCAAGACAAAGTGTTCTGGAGCCCATTTTGGGTCCAGTGATGTTCTTGAAATAAGACGTTTTTTGCCTCATTTCTAAGCGTACCTTGTTATAACAGAGTACCTTATTGCTTTTCTAGCTATGACAGGGGTTATACATCTTCATTACTTCTTTAAATCTTTAATTAGTTCTAGTCGTCGTTAGCTTGTGGCTGAACAAGCGGAATGGAGCTTTAGCTTGGGACCCAATGCGTAATGTAGATTAAGATTGTTAAAAATACATATATCTCGCAAACCTTTGTTCCTCAGTGTTTTGTCAATCTGAATTGTTCTCGAAAACAAGAGTATTATCCAGATGATTATATAGACCTTTGCCATTCAACGTGCTCAGTGAATACATGCAGGCTTTTTAAATGATCACGCCATTTTCTAGTTTCTCCTCCCTAAATACAATGCTTACCTTGCAAGAGTTCCTTGTAATCATTCTCGGCTGATATTCTGTCACAATTGTTTCTTAGCAAAATTGTACTCATTTTTTCACATCTGTGAACTTTTTACATTAGATATTCATTTATCAGTTATAGGAGGGGGGGGGGGGGAGGGGGGGGGGGGGGCGGGGGGGGGGGGGGGGGGGACGTATACTCTCTTATTGGATTAAGTGGCCAATTTTCCTCGAAATCTTTTGAAATAATAAAATTATCTGGTTCAGACGAAGATGCTAGCTTACACTTGCTCTTCACACACTCCAGGATCCCCCCCGTACCTACCACAACTTGTGGTTTAACCGGGATAGGGCCCTGAAGGAGCACTCTGTTTTCTGTACATAACCCGTGTTTCGAAATCTGAGCATTAGATAGCCGTTTGATGTGTCGAAAACTCATACTCTTTTACTTTATTGAGTAATCTCCGTGAAGAGTGGGATTCATAAACTGTTGCTGATGCAATTTTTTCACCTTCACCAGACTCAAGATATTTGGACACGCAGGAGAAGCTGGATCCACCCCTTATAAAACTACAGGCACATTACAATTTTGCCATAAGATAACAGTTAAAAAAAATTATGAAAACCAAAAATTGGCGAGCTCTAGGCGCTAAAATATATTATATCTGAAGTATGTTAAAGATAAACAGCCCAAAACAAGGTAATATAACCTTCCAGTATATTAAAAAAGTTTGTATATTTTTTTTTTAATTTCCCATTGGAAAACAAATTAGGGGGGTGTTTTTATTGCATATCGATGTTAATGCTCAACGGAAGTAAAAGCTCTTTTCAAACCAAACTTATTATTTACTTAAAAAAAAACACACAAAATAAATCACTCTTTATAATATGAGCAAAATCCAACGTTATGAGGATAGACAAACTGCACACACAGCACCTGATCATAAGATCAGTCCACTACAACTTGACAAGCAGTTTGACAGAGCTCGTTCAAGTGGAGCGAGAAGAGACGGGGGGGGGGACAGTTAGGTCTAGAACGAAGGGGGGGTCGTGTGGTGGTTATATTAGTCTTCATGTGCATAAAAAAAAAGTGTTAAGTGATTCTAAGTTTTCTTTTATAATATTAATAATTACTAGTTAGAAAAATTAAATAGAATTTCAACATCGTTTTTATGGATAATTTAAAG